>JAUPMG010187903.1:0-10253 GCA_031762675.1 Pachysandra terminalis
ATATATAGATATATACTTAGTTCAAAATTTATAAGCGTTAGTAAGCATAAGAAATTCAACTATGAAACAAAAAATTAAATTTTTCATTAACCTTAAAAAAAGTACAGAAGGTCCTATTCATGCTTCTTCTAATGCTGACCATTCGCAGATGGTCTTTCCAAATAAGCAAAACAGAAAATGGAAGGAAATGCAACAGGTAATTAAAACATGAAAAGAGACTATAAAGAACATCTCCTAAGAACTCTAGAAGGTGATGGCGGTGCGGTCAGGACTGCATCATTAGCTTTGCAACCACTGAATATCCTTTGGAAGAACCTAAGTGCCTTTCCACAGTCTCTCAAATCTTAGATGTCTCATGTCAGCTCCGTCTAACCTCCTCCTCTAGTGCCAAAATCTTGGTCTCAAATGTAGCTGGAGGCGGTGCAGATGAGGAAGACACTCCGGGGTGAAACTCGGAGGGAATGCTCTGTGGCTCTACTCGGGCCGGCACTGGTGCTCTAAGTATGTCCAGCTTGGCATGAACTGGAAGGCCCATCCTCTGGAGGTTCGTCACTCTGAATGGTGCGCTAGTTTCTCTAGCCTGTGGGGATGGTATCGGCTTTCCCCAATATCAGCCACCACACACATCAAGTTTGCGAATGGTAGTGCTCCTCCTCTCCTCCGGGTCCTCACCAATTTGATGATATGCGTGAGAACCAGTGATGAAAGGCAGAGACGTGTGCCTAGGGCAATCTGGTGTAGGACTAAGGCCATGTAAGGTGTAAGCTCCGTAACGTTCCTCGATCGAGGGTAAACGTTCGAAACGAACAACTTGTGTAAAATGCGATAAGTGGGTAGAAGCTTGGATGCACTCAGGGAGCCATCGTCACTTCACCTCACTCTCTGTCACGGCCCGAATTCTAAAGCATGACTCACATGCACATGAACATAACTCTACGATTCCAAGCCTGACTCTCACCCTCAGATCAACCAAACACATACACCAAGAAGAGGGTGGAAAACCACAACACCTCAGAGAAAAATCCATATATACAACATAGGATCACAGCGGAAGCTAACTCCAATATAACATAATACATCAAAGCCATTAAGTGGGCCCCACATCCAAACACAACCTGAATATACACAAATATCAAGTCTCAAGGGAGCCAACCACTCCCATATAACACTCTCAGATATCTTCACAAGATACAACTGAAAGAAAACAAATAAAGCAAGAAGTCTAACTACGCTCATGACCTCGGGAGTCCACCTTAGCAATCCTAACAGGAGTCCTGGTCATACGCCACGTACTCACCTGAAATGTTAGGAGCCAAAAGACTTGAGCTACGCACTCAGAAAGTGCAATGTACAAGTGCAGTGTAATAATCAGGATGACCATGATGAATGCATGGGATGCCATGATCAATGCAGGGTTCATTCTTTTTATGTAATGACATGAACAGATATATACATAAATAGGCCCACACACAATGGCCTCATATAACACGTGATATGCACATGAATGTTATCCATACTGTGTTGTTTTTGATGTCTCACGCTTGATCCGGATTGCAACATCGTGCATCACAATCATAGATACACGGTCCCTTTCGGGCTAAAGATGCCTCGCCGATCTATGTGTACAGTATAGTTTTAGGGAGTCAAAACCCATGGGAAAGTCATGCCCCACCTCTATTTTTTATCATGGGAATGAATCCGAGGCTCCTCCAACATATTCCCCGTGTAAATCAATCACACACATACAACCAAATGGTCATCATCCATATATATATATATGTGTGTGTGTGTGTGTGTGTGTGTGTGTGTGTGTAACATGTAAATATACTGGTATCCACGGGATCTTGGAGTTACAAATCCCTCACCCTCAAATCATATTAGATTTGAATAATCAAAGTCCCTCCTTGGGGAGACCAGAGATCCATATCTCTCATTTGGCACTTCACTCGGAAGTCCAAGTATCCTCACATATTACCCGATGGTCCTTCATAAAGGAGCCATGGTAGTCAGTGGTCCAAGTCCTCACAAGGACGGGTCATGCATGCATGTCCATTACATGAATGATACTAGCAAGCAACTACATGATATGCAGCATATGTATTAAGTGGAAAATCATCACTCAATCTAGATATATCCATTCATAACATCAATATAACGAAGGATCAATGATAGAAATGCAAGGAAGGCATTCACATCATTCTAAGCACATATTCATTCATAAGTTAACCTTACATGATACTCTATAGGTCATGCATAGGTATATGAGTTTCTAGTTTCATTTCACTAGCCCATTCACATCATCAAATTCTAATAACATTATCATACAAGATCATGTTATTCACCACCATCACACACTTCTCATACACATATAGTATGAAGCAACAACTCAAATGATATGGCACAAGAATAGGCCAAGTCCCAGGTGTCAATCCCCTACCCATGACTCTCAATCACTGCTAAATCACCCACTGTAGGTGGGTCCCGTTGGTGGACCGACGAACCACCGACCACATTCTAATACTCAAGTAAATCTCTCTGTCGACGGGTCCGTCAGTGAACCGACGACCCACCAACCAACATCAAACAGTCTCCTCGGTGGGTGTTGTCGGTCCCACCGACCACCCACTAACCAAGGTCTAATCTCAAACCAAACTCACCGTCGGAGGGTCCGTCAGTGAACCGACGACCCACCGACCAGCAGTCAAAGGGTTTCCTCGGGGTATCATTGGTGTAAACGACCACACTTCAACATCATCCGTCGGCGGGTCCGTCGGTGGACCGATGACCCATCAACCAAACAGCCAATGCATCCTTGGGTGGGTGCCGTCGGTGCAGCCAACCACCCAACCACCATATCTGTCGGTAGACCGACGACCCACCGACCAAGGTCAAATCTAAGTCCAAAGTCTCCTTGGGTGGATGTCGTCGGTAACACCGACTACCCACCTACGGTTTCCTTCGGTGAGTTCGTCGATCGCACTTACAACTCATCGACCAAATCCAAAATCTCCTTGATCAAGTCTCACGGGTAGGTGTCGTCAGTACCACCGACCACCCTCCTATCATATTCGTCGGCGGGTCCGTCGGTAGATCGACGACCCACCGACCAGGTCCACATCTGATGTCTAAGTCCAACACCGTTGACGTATCGACCACCCACCGACCAACACACTAAGTATTCAACATACTGTCGGCGGGTTGTCGGTGAGCCAACACACCCACCGACAGGGTCACTCTATACTCATTCTCGTCGGTAGGTACCATCGGTGGACGATGCACCCACCGACAGCCGCGATTTTGGGGTTTTTGCCCCAATTCGCTCCACACTTAGGGTTTTCACTTCTTCTCCACCTAGGTCATCTTTTTGGGGGTTGAATTAGCTCCGACAAAGGGTTTAATCACAAAGAAAACACCGTACAAACAAATCAAACAACATTTAATGATTACACAAAGAATCTCAAGAATCATCAAACACATTATGAATAATAAACTGAACCTAAATAATGTAATATCAATGTTCAGCATTTCAAATCATGAATTTCATACCACAAATTATGTTCATGATTACACAAAAATAATAAACACACGATAATCCAAACATGTGTGAAGAAATCATTGGAAATCCCAAGAAGAATACAACAAGTGTACACAATACACTTACCGGACATCAACCTCTCTTCTTGGACGAAATCGGTTGGCTCGAGCTGATCTGATCTCTCCGACCTTGATCTCCTCTCCTTGGAGCTCCTCTTCTACTCTTGAAGTTCTTCTCCTCGCCTCCTCTCTCAGCCAAATCCTCGAGACAAAATGAGTTAGGGTTTTAGACTTTTATCTTTGAAACCCCTACCTCAAAACTAAACAAGATCTCAACCCTCCATTGCCTCTTGGATGGGAGATCAAATCTCAACCATCCAAGCTTATTAAATGAGCTAGGCTATAGTGTGGGTCACTGTACACAAGTGCACCCAAAAGAAAAATTGGTCATCAGAACTAATCAGCAACATTAAAATCAAGAAAAATTACCGAAACGCACAAAAAGAAAAACGGAATTTTTCCAGGGCGTTACACTCTCCTACCTCAAATGAGTAGGGTCATCTCAATCTTTTCTTCATTTGTGGGGTCGGGAACTGTGGAATGCACATTGTTCATTGGTACATTCACCATCCTCGCAACCAAAGACAAGTTGAGGAACTTGTGGATGCCATATAAGTCGAAGGTGATGGTCATGGTATCAAAGTTCGTGTAGGTGATCTTCGAATACATGTCTGAGACCACGGACGTATGCGCTATCCCACCCCAATCTAGGATGGCTTCCCATCCCACAACTTTTAGTATTTCCGATACTCGGTAGTCTGCAACCGCTTGCCTATCTACTCTATTCTCAATGAGTATCTTCTGACCCGCATACTCATTAGGTGCCGGTGCATCTCCCGAAGGAACCTGGGTCCTAGGGTTTGGCAAAGTGCCGGGTGGTGGTGAATCCTCTCCCTTGGGATCGGATACAACTAGTGCCAGGGGTAATTGAGCTTGAGATCTCCAAGATGAAGATATGGGAGGTCTAGTAACCTTGGCCTTCTTCTTGGGAGGAGGGCCTTGAGTCACTTTGGTTCTAGCCATGATCTAGGGAAGAAAATACACAAATCAAAGGGAAGGGATCGAAAGCAAGGAATGAGATCTTACCAAATAGTAGAGCAAGAGGAGTCCCTTACAATGGAATTGGATGAAGCTCTTAGATGCTTGGAGATGCCCTAGAAGAAGCTTAGGGTTTTTGGTTTTAGAAGAACGAATTTATCTTTTAATTTTCCCCTATTTATGTCTCTTGGCTGAATTCGATAGCACTCGGTAGGTACTTGGTAGCTGCCGAGACTCCTACCGAAATCAATTTCAATTGATTTTTCACATTAAAAATTTTTGTATTTTTTCTTGAATTATTCTTGACATTTTCTTGTAAAAATATCTACATAATACTATATACATTTTAATTTAAAAATAGCTCAAGTTAATGGGCCAGTTTCCAGGTTTGGGAACTTAAATAATCTGTTTTATTAAAAATAAATGCTTATTTCATAGTTCAAAATATTTTCATTCTGCAATTTATCATTATAATTTAATTTGTAATAGTTATTTATCTCTCAGAAATTTTCTTATAAATTTTATTTTATTTTATTTATTTATGTAAGGTTCATTAAACCAGTGTTTTATTCAAAAGAGTTCATAGCCCTAACTTCACTAGGCACTAATGTTTGGTATCCTCTAGAAATTCTCAACCGACTGTTCATCATAATCTTACCTAGCTATCATCTAGTTTACCTCATGTCTAAGTTCTTTTACTACCCCTTCCTACCGAGTCCTTAGTCCATCATACAATTAATGAGGTTAAATGCTGATCCTAGTATTATACGTGTCATGTATAATCATATATACCTATCGTCTAACTAGATTGGAATTTCTATGTAATTCCTGGAATTGAATCATAATTTACCGTTTCTAAGTTCTCATGCAATTATTACTTAGATACAGCTCACTAAGTAGTCATCATAATTACAACAGGTTCAATAATCAAAGATCACCTTAGTGTAGTTTCACACAAATCAAATAGTTTGTATTAAAGCAAGTGATATTCTAAGCATAGCAGTTTCATGTAGATCCTAGGAAATTGCACACACATACATTTCCTAATTACACACAACTATAACATGGTAAACACCACAAAGCATAAGGCTCTTGTCCTTGAAACTTCATCTTATTTCAAGAAGTAATGACATTTACATCCTAGAAAATTGACAACCTTTAGGTTAGTAAAGTTTTTCTTCTCACAAGTGGTCAATTACTATCGATCTAAAATTCAGGGATTCGTGTATCTGCAGCTACAATAGTCCTATCACCTTACAAAGAAAGTAACGATCACCCTCCTACTGTCCAGATTAGTCATTAGCCTTCTATACTTAATGACAAGTCTCTAAGTATGTTGTGTGGTAGTCCTAATTTATAACATGTAAATATACATATATTCACATATGAGCACATAACGATACCACATTACTTAATCACATAATATACTTAAATATATTACACACGGTACAGAGATGTGGATTGTAGGTTCACAGTTTCTATGTTTCCGTCCTAGGTTTTTCACTATGACCTAAGACTTCCCAAAGCCTAGAAAACTTAAACCTAGTGCTCTGATACCACCTCTGTATCGCCCAAAATCCAAGATATGGGATCTCGAGGATTACGAGGAACCAACCTTCGGACCCACGGCATGGATGCGGATAAATAGCCACAACATGAACCCTTACCTGGTTGAATCAGAGTCTCAACAGAATAAATACCAGCAGAAGTCTCTCAAATTTAAAACCATTGCTCAACCACCATCTAAGTTGAGCATAACCCACAAATAAAGTAATAAAATATAGTATAGCCAAACGAAAAACATGTTAAGCTAACAGCCCATAATCCAAATAAAACTCCGAATAATCCCTACTACAGTTCACTACCCAAACAAGGTCAAACCAATGTAATCAAAAACCATGAATACACCATCATGAAAATCAAGTAATGGAAACCGAAAGATCACTTCTCCAAACAGGCACGTCAAACGAGTAATTGATCTGTAGAGATAAGGATCAGCAGGAGCCTAGTAGAGAAATCCTACGAGACTACAATATCTATTTTTATGCATGTAAATCAACACAGTTCATTTCATGCATTTCACCCCAACATATACTATCATCGTCATATGTGCATTAATCATGTAATCATACTATATTTAATATAGTAGCATGCATATTACAATCATCATGTAAAATCACAGTTCACATGGAAACCACAACATATTAAATTATAATCATCAATAGTTCATAATCCCCATAATCCCATTATGTTAAGATTACCCACATGATCCCATCATGTTCAAGCAAATTCCATATGGTTCCACCATGTTCGAAACAAACAATCATACAAGTGCACACATGGTCCCACCATGTTACACAATAACAAGGTCACAACAGTCACATAGTGTAACTATGTTCCACAACAAGCACCACATGGTCCCACCATGCTACGGCCTATTCACCATATAAACACGTATCACATATCTAACACATGACCATTCCTTTAAGGACTTGCACCAACGGAGGAAGTCTCTTGTACCATTCCTTTAGGGACTTGCACCCATGGTGGAAACACACCCTTATGCACTTAGGGAAACACATAACAAACGCATAGTCTCACTATGATCACAAGCAACAACATATCACCATTCTTTTAGGGATTTTCACCCATAGAGGAAGCCACATGTGCAATCATTTCCTTTAGGGACTTGCACCAATGGTGGAAACACACCTGTAACCACAAGGTCCCACCTTGCTACGACCAATGCGACACAATCACAATCACATTGACAATCAAGAAGTCATAACGTATATGCAACATAGTCAAATCAACCTGTAAGGACCTGAACCATTAACCTTAATTAAACTTGATTAGAGACTAAGCTTAATTCAAAATAATTAAACTAGGTCCACTAACAGCCTAGGTTTGTGGCCATTAGATCCCTGACTTCAGAAAGTTAGGCTAATTAAGAAAGTAAATTAATTTAGGTAGCCAATCTGAAAGACCAGCTGAAAAATTAGAGATTAATTAAGATTTAATTAATTTAATAAGTTAATTAATCACGCTCGTAGATTTCTGATATCCACCTCAGACTCACCTAAAAAAGCCCTCTAACAGAGCCCACATAGATGGCCAATCGGAAAATATAGAGCTAAAAATCCCGTTTTGCCCTTAATGCTGGCACTATTCACAGCTTGTCTATAAATAGAGCTCTTAGGTCATAAAATACATTTTCCTTCTTCATCTCTTCTCTCTCTTGGATTTTGGAGCCGTAGATATAATTTGGAGCTCATGGATGATCATCCAAGTCCCGAATGCGCTATGAACCAATCTCGATCTACTCCGGCTACACCCCGAGTTGAGTAGCCTCCCTTCACTGTCTCATTTAGCTGTGTTTGAGTATTTTGACCAAGGAGAAGGCTTGTTTGCCTCATACCCACCTTCTCCTTGGGATTTAGACCACTTTTACTGATGTATGTGGAACCCAGACCATCTCATTTGACCATGCATGTGGAAAAACCCAACCCTAGGTGGAGAGAAAAAGGGAAAAACCCCAAATCTCCATTATATACCAAGTGAGAATAAAGTTTGACCTTAGTCGAACCTTCCTGGGATTGAAATCAAGCTTCCAGTAAAATTTCAGCCTCATTGGCCCTTTCCCCAGCTTCGACGCACTCTTCAGCACACCTAAGAGCTTCGCCGAATCTCAGAGGCCAAATATAGTTCTTGGGAATGGTTGCCGAAGGAATTTAGGCTCACCGAATAGGTCGCCGAAGCCTCCTTTAGGCGAGCCTAAGAGGTCGCTGAAACATAAAGTGATCAAACCAATTTGACTTCTCGTCTATCGAGACTCTTTTGGACCAAACCCCAAGGTGCCACCTCATTTGGCACACTTTAACCCATTTAGGCGCGCCGAAAGGTCGCCAAACCACTCCACATGTCCAAATGGAGTGATTCCAACGGGAGCACGTGTATCTTGACTAGTTACACGTGTCTTGCCTATTTCCGAGTCAACTAGACCTCTCGTGTAAAATCCAACCCCTCAACCCGGAAATCTAGACTTCTTAGTTTGGTCAAGCAATAGAAGAATTCGGGGAAATGGGTAAGCATGACCCCTAAATCTTTCTATTAGCTTAGTACCATCATAATACACGTGTTGAGATGTAATTGGATGATACAATGCTTCATTTATGTAATGACCTAAACCCCTTAATATTATTTCTCCTTATTTTATGGTAATTTTTGGCTAATTATTTTGCTTTATTATGCATAAGTTGTGTGTTTATTTAATGTTAGGGCTTTTCCGTAATTAAACGTGTTTGATTAGTGATCTTTAGGTTATTAGACCTTCTCTTTGGGGTAGTCTTGTAAAAGACTGTTTCTCTCCCAACAGTTTGAACGCACAGACATGCATGGAACTGGTCATGGGGGAGCTACTTGGGACGTGCCCCTTGCTAGAGCTGTTGAGGGAGAGAAATAGGGAGACAAACCCTATACCTCTTTCCCTTGTTCTCATTGTTCTGATTCATTCAAACTTGAATTTAGAATTGTTGTCTTGTGAGAAACCATACGAGTGTTTGGAAGAAGTGACTGGGAATCTGAAACTAGCCAGCCATTGTTTCAGATTAGAGGAAGGAGAAGAGGAGATTACCAGTTCGTAGCTTTTCCAATTTGCGTAACCTTACTCGAATCCAAGTTTCGGTAAGTAGATTATCTGGTTACTATTTATATAATGATATGTGATGCTTTGTTTTCACCATCCGTGAATGAACATAATGTTGGTTGGCATAAATTTATAACTTAATCCTTGAGGATTTATTCTGCTCGTGTTACGATGATCATGTATTGATCATTGCCATATATTTATATGATTTGTATTGGTCAAATTTGTGATTTACAAGTTCTGTTGTAAAATGACATATCTGTTTCTTGAATTTGCTGAATCGTATGATTATCCGTATCAGATTCATGAATGGTATTTAAGATGATTTCGTATGTTTAATATGAATTGTTTAGATGGGAATTGACAGAGAAACCCCATAGAAAGACTCTTTTTGTGACCTTGGTTATAAGAAACCAGTAGAACATCGTAGCAGAAGTGACTTCTATGTCACTAATTGTAGACAGTCAATCGAGCGCACCTAACAGTGTGATCGAGCGCAAGGTGTGATCGATCATAACGTGATCAAGCGCAGAGTGAGATCGAGCGCAATTGCACAAAGATAAAACCTAGTGTTAGATTGCAATGAGGGTTTGGATGTCCTTTAGGTTTGGGCTTCTGTCACGATCCGAACCGGAAATTCCCGATTACGTAGGTTTTCCAGTCCAAGTGTAACCTTCACCCAGTATTTCTATGGGAGTGGCTGCCCAAATATAATCAAAAGCGGAAGTCCTGAGTAGTTCTAGTAAGATATAAGTAACTAAAAATGCCTAGAATAAAAATCTATACATTCTAGGTATCAATGTCTAAGTCTAGACTAATTTATTCACATACATCTATCAGAGTGCGCTACCCAATCCATGTCAGCTCTCTCAGTTTGCTTCTTTTTCCTGTGATCTGATAAAAAATAAAACAAACAACATGAGTAAACCTAAAATAATATGGATTCACTCATGTTCCCCTATTCTGGGCCGTGTGT
>JAUPMG010187945.1:0-10252 GCA_031762675.1 Pachysandra terminalis
AACATCCTTTTGGTATTATTGCCTTTCTTCAGCTTGGAAACATTTGCGGAAGTATTCTCTTTGGTTAGCAGTGATCTGCATGTTCTTCTATCTTCTGGGCCGGAAGAGGAATTGAACTTTGGCTCAGATGCTACTGAGAATGGACTTGTCATTGTTAGGCTCATATCCATTCTCATATTCACAGTTCATAATGTTAATAGGGAGACCGAAAGCCAGTCATATGCTGAGATCTTACAGCGTTCAGTTCTTCTTCAGAATGCATTTACTGCTGTTTTTGAGTTTATGGGGCACATTGTTGAGAGGTGTATACAATTGCATGATTGTCCATCAAGCTATCTGTTACCTGGAACATTGGTTTTCTTGGAGTGGTTGGCCTGTCATCCAGATATTGCAACTGGCGCAGATGTGGAGGAGAAGCAAGCTTCTGCTAGATCATTGTTTTGGAACCATTGTATATCCTTCTTGAACAAGCTATTGTCAAGTGGGCTTGTGTCTGTTGAAAATGATGAAGATGAAACTTGCTTTTTCAATATGAGTAGGTACGATGAAGGAGAAACTGGTAACCGGCTTGCATTGTGGGAGGACATTGAGTTGAGAGGATTTTTTCCACTTCGTCCTGGACAAATTATTTTGGATTATTCAAGGAAGTATTCCTTTGGAGATGGTGGTCTCAAGGAGAAAAAAGCCCGAGTACAGAGGATTCTAGCAGCAGGAAAGGCTCTTGCAATTATGGTTCGTGTTGATCAGCAGGGAATATATTTTGATCCAAAGGTGAACAAATTTGCTATAGGAATTGAGCCTCAAATATTTGACAGTATTATGCCTAGTTCTTTGGACATGCCTACATCTAATGGTATGAAGCTAGAGAATCCTGTGGAGGGAACAATGAATTTTGGGATGGTGCAGTCAATGTCAGAGTCATATTTGGAAGGAGAAGATGAGGATGAGGTGATTGTTTTCAAGCCTACACTGACTGAGAAGAACGCTGATGTGATTGCTCCAAATTGGACCTCATATGAGGTTCCTAAGCCTGGTGAGGATGTGTTCAAAGCTGAATTGGGAGGTTATGTTGGGTCTTTTTCAGCCTCTCTGGGTGATATTCATTTGCAGACTGCTCTTGATGCAAGTTCACGACCGGCTGCATCTTTTGCTAAAGTTGTACCCCCATCTATCCAATCAATCCAACCAATTGCTTCTAAGTGGCCTGCGGAACAACAAACTTCTTTTGATAGTGGCTTGAAGAGTTTGAACCTTGTGGAGAATAGGTCTGCTATGAGACATGGGTTTCAAGAAAGTCTGGGTGTTCAATCTTCTGCTCTTTTACATCCTTTTCCACAATCTGTCAGTCTTGGTGCTACTAATACATTGTCTAATCATACAAAAGCCCCAGAAGCTGTAATACCATCCAAGCTTGATTCAATTATATCTTCAGGATTTAATGCCGTTAATTTAACTGTAAAGCCATTGTCAGCCTTTCCACCGGCAAGTTCGAAAAAGAATCCAGTGAGTCGACCTGTTAGACACTTTGGTCCTCCACCTGGTTTTAGTGCTGTTCCTACTAAACAGTTCGATGAGACTCTTTCTGGGTCAGATTTGAAAGATGAGAACCAGCCAATGGATGATTATAGCTGGTTGGATGGGTATCAGTTGCCATCATCAACGAAAAGTGTGGTTGCCAACAATGATGTGAATAGCACAACACACTTATACCCCCATCTAATGAGTAACACCAATAGTTCGACTGGAACAATCAGCTTTCCATTTCCAGGAAAACAAGTCCCGGTTATGCAGGTTCCAGTGGAAAACCAGAAAGGCTGGCAAGATTATCAGGTCCAAGAGCATCTTAGACTGTACCAGGAACAGCAGCAGCAACTACTCTTGAATGGAAATCAGCAGTCTACTTCACTGCCAGAGCAATATCAAGGACAGTCTCTCTGGACAGGCCGTTTCTTTGTGTGAGGTTGTTATAAAGCACAATGGTAAGTATCATAGTTCATCTGTCACTTATGATATCATATCTACAAGTTGTTATTCTGTGATACTTGTTCTTTTATCACTTCTGAGGTATGTCCAATAGCTTTATTATGTTTCTAAGTTGTAATTGAGTAAATATTTTCGAGTTGGGTTCAAATTTTTCATGACATGCCTTGGCGTTTCTGCACTTAGAAATTTTGCTGATCTGACTTTGCTTTGTTATTGAGGTTGTCAAGAATCTATCATGGTGAATGTCATGCACCCTGGGGCTACAGGAGTCAGCCTCCACAGTTGCAGCCCTGTCAATGTTATTAAATTTCTGTTGGAGCATGGACGGTCTTGAAGTGTTGCAGGCACCAGCCTCTGAAACAGGTTAGTTATTTTAGTGTATCTAAGTGGGCTGGTAGTTATAAGAAGTATATTTTTTTATGAGCAATGTTTTTATTTATGTTATTAGATTTATTTATAAATATAACTCATACGTAATCTTTGTTCTTATACGTAATCTTTGTTCTTTGAATAATTTATATGCTTAAAATATATAGGTTGGATCCAAATCCATTTGATCGATATTAGCACCACAATACGAATTTTATTTTTAGATTCAAGCCCAGATTAGCTAACTATACTACGGGATCTGGTCCTATATTATGGATCGAAGTTGGATCAAGATCCAGACTTGTATTCACATGTGATGAAACAGTCCACTCTAGATCCAGCCCTTATTATTCCCGGTATGCTCCAACCCTTAATAGTTTGGCTTCAACCCAAAACAAAACCGAGAATAATTCGGCTTCAACCCAAAGCAAACCGATAATAATTCTGCTTCAACCCATCCAAAAACAAACCGATAATAATTTGGCTTCAACCCACCCAAAACCAAACCGGTATCTGTCTAATAAATATCTATCAATAGTTTCAACCCAAAACCACACCGATAATAATTCGGCTTTATAATTTTATTATAAAAAACGGAACAGGATGTCTAGAAAGTTCTGTTTGGGTCAGTCTGTTAACGGACCCAAGTTATACCCCTAGACAAGAGGAGGGATAGAGGGAGAGAGAGTAGGAAGTGCTTTTATATAAAAGACCAAATAAAGGGGGATCAAATGGATGGTTAATCAAGGAGAAAGTGGATGGTTAATTAATGAGTTATTGTTGTATAGTTAAATAATAGTTTTTTATTAATAACTTTATACGCTACTGCTTTCTACCAAAAGTTTATAAGATTTAAAAAATTTAAAATTATAAGTTAATTAGTCTAGACGATCGTCTGGTCCAAAATCATGCCTAGGCAGTCACCCAGGCAAGCATTAAAGGTCCTTAGGAAAAACACTTGGTCGCCTAGGTGACCACACCTTTAATAACACTGGATTGCTTGGCCCAGAATTCGGGCTCTTATACTAGGACTGCGCCTGGCCTTGATTGAATTTCTTGTCTTAGTTTGGGTCTGTTTTATGTAATAAAGTCAAAATAAGAGAAGTTTGAACACAAATGGTTGAGGCAGAAGGAGCTGATCTTCTGTCATGCATGACTGAACGGCTGTGATTGCACTATGTAACCCTCCTTAGCTCCATGCGCCCACTCCCTCGCTCCATCCACACTCACACACACACAACTAACAACCTCTACCCGTGTTAAAAGAAGACCTAAACACTTGGTGGGGGGTTAAAAGGGAAGAAGGGAATCTAGGGTTTGTGGCTTAAAATCCTGGGTATCTTTGTTTGTCTTAATTTGAACTCAAAGACCATGTGAAAATTTGTAGAGTCAATTTGAAACTAGCCAACTTGAGTCTGATTGAACTAATTCTGAAATTAATGTGTAAGAAATGTCATTAGCGTTTTGCTCATCTAATGTTGGGGAAGCTTTGATGACTCCATTTCTTTCTTGGAGTTGTGTTTAAATCATGTTGTTGGAGAGAAAAAATGTCTTTGCCGCTGTGTCCTCCAAGTGGGCTCTGTTGTGTTTAAATGTTGTTGTTGGAGAGAAAAAATGTCGTAATCACTGTTTCTCCACTGCAGCCCGCTTGCAAATGTTGAATTAATACAAATTTTGTTGTTGTATGCAGCTTGTGCCGAGCTTTCCAGAGCAGAGAAGTGATCATGGAAGGGATAAAATGATGGGAAGGTTCTACTACGAGTCATATAAGTGCCTTGTCTGGTCGTGGATGCATTTGGTGCCAATGTTTGATGAAGTTGGTGAGTGGAGGAGGTCTTACTGTTCTACTGGACAGTAAGAACAGTCTAGCTGTCAGGAGTGTTATTAATCATCCTTTTCACCATCAATAATAGGCAGCTGATGATATATAAGATAGATAACTCTTGCAGTTCTTGCGTCTTGAGTTTCAGAGCTCGCGATTGGAGGGCCTTAATCCTTGGAAGGGTTGTGTCGAGAAGTTCTGTTGGATAGTTGCAATAAGTAATGATGTATGAGTAAGTATATCTATGGAGATTAATTCAAGTTTAGCTGTTGCTTATGATTTAAGACACTACCTATGCTAGTACTATGATAATACCTAATAAGTGTTGCTGTTTATATTTGTTTAGCCCGGGGGCAGATTTGAACTTCGTTAATGGTACTGGAATATCTCTTTAATACATTTGTTGGAATATCTCTATAGTAAATGCGTTGCTTGTGCATCTAGGCTGTTCTTATGCTATTACTTTGTGACAACTATAGGTAGCTTCAAGCACACCATCCGACGGAGGGGTTTGGAGGCTAAGACTAAGTTTACCAAGGTCGTTCTACCAGTCTGGATTCGGGTTGAGAACAGCAAAATGTACTTTAGTTAACTTACCTGAGAGAAGGGGAACCCAAAATATTATTTTGGGTTTTTGGTCCATTTTATGTTTCAGTGTTCAGTCCTTTTTGGGACATTTGGGTAGGTAAAGAAGAGGGATTTCCTAGGTTGACCTGGTGACCAGCTTCTAAGCAAAATTCCTCCAGAGTACTTTGGAGATTGGCCAATTCCATCGGATTGTCAAAATAAATCGTCAGTATATATGAGGTGTGTGATTGCAGGACAGTTTCTCATATTGTCAGGTAACCCTATCATATGCTTTTCTTAGGTCCAATTTTAGTGCATATTTTTCATTCTTTTTGTGGCTGGTGGTGTGATACACTTCGAGACAAACCAAGATGTTGTCATGTAGAGACCTTCTACGGATGAAGGTACTTTGATGGGGTAAAATTAATCGCTCTATCATAGTTCTTAGCCTATTCACCTTAATCCAAGATGTTATTTTGTAAGCAAAATTTTATAGGTTGATGGGTCTATAGTCGGGTACATATCTTGGGTGCTCAGTTTTAGGTACACGAGTAATGCAAGTGTGGTTTAGTTCAGGTGGGAAATAGCCATTCCTAAACAAGTCCTTGACAAGGCTGATGACAACAGGACGAGAGCATTATACCTATACGATTTGCTGCACCTCGTGTTGAAATGCTTGTACGCTTGTACCTGCGCTGAAATACAAAGCAGGGTGTAGCAAATCTTTCAGACAAAATTACAAAGGAAATGCTCTCCAACATATAATGCTCCAATACTCTTTGTAGAATAGACCCAGGTAGCTGTCCAGACCAGGACTTTTCAAAGGTCTAAGTTGGTAAATGGCCTCCAAAATGTGATCCTTGATAACCGGGAGATTTAGAAATCTGTTGTTTTCGGTTACATAAGGTTGAACCAGATCAAGTAATTCATATTCATTTGGATGAGAACATCGAAAACATGAAATCAAAAATGGTCAATGAAACACTTTTCAATGTTGTCTTGGCCTTTTATCATCGTTATATGGTTGCGTTGTCTTTTATTGATTGTGAAGGCATAGAAGAAATTGGTGTTTAAATCTCCTCGCAATCACTCAGCTTGTGTGTTGGATTTATATAATGGGTTGATCCGGTTGGCCTGACTCGTTTGGATCAACCCAGGTCCGCACTTAATGGGATGTCCATGCTTGGTATGAGATAAGTGGGACTTGGACTTTATCTCCTAATAGGATTTGAAAATAGTCCTAAGTTGAGTAGAGTTGAGTCTTCTATATATAAAAGACTCATCCCTATCCAAATAAGCTCTACACATTTTGGTGAGTTTCTAACCAAGACAATCTATCTTTTCTCTTCATCTCTTCTTTTCCCTTGAGATATGGATTGCTCAGATTCCTATACAGAGATCTGATCGTTTGAATGAGATTATTGTATGTGGTTCTAGTAATCACATATTTTGACGTGGGACGTTTTTCGATTCGATAAAGAGCTTCCGCTGCAGATTCAGGTTCGTACGTATCGAGGTATGTGATCCGGATCGTCTACAAATTTCATTGGTACCAGAACTGCTGCGATATATCTTTGTTGGATTGAGGTATGTCGAGAAACCTCACTTAAGAAGCAACTTTAGTTGCTATTTTTGCAGAAAACAGCATGCACAATGCATGATTGCGTTAACGATCAAGAGAAGATCGTTTGTGCAACTATAAGTTGTGATTGCCAATGTTTCGGGATGTTAATTATGAGTTTATAACACTTAAACAATGATGGATCGAAGAGATTAGAGTATGTTTAATCGGATTGAAATTTGTTTTAAAAAACCCAGATTTTCGCCCTGGTCGACTGGATAGACGACAAATCCTTCCCGGTCGACCGAGCGTGTCCGGTTGATCGGAGGACCAACTGGATCCCCATTCAGTCAACCGGACAGACCGACAGACCCAGAAATTCAAGATTAATTTTGAAATTTTTTATTTTGAATTCTAATTAAATTTGTGCCTTTTATATGATATGTTAGAGTTTTGAGGCATATTTTAATTATTTTATTTGCATGATTATGTGATGTTAACATGTAAATAATATCCTAGTTGAGATTATGTAATTTCCTAGATGGGTTTTGCATATATATTAAGGATTAAAAGTAGTATTAACATTTTATTGCATTAGTGATAATTATGCATTACGACCCACGGTTTATGGTGTTTTTGATTTGAAAAATAAAAGATTAATATTATTGTTTAGTCCTAGATAATGATGCAAAATCAACAATGTATGTATATATGACATTTTAATTGCATGTGCAATTTAATTGTAGTGATATGGCGGCTAAGAGTATAGTAGCTGACCTGAACAAATGTGATAAATTGGATTGTAAGGAACTATGACATTTGGCATAGGAAGATAAAATATCTCCTCGATGAGTATGGGGCCCAAGAAACTATATCACATAGCCTAGTTTATCCTGAGAGAACCACTACCCAACATCGTAGAGAGATGGAGGCCTATCAGGCTTGGGCCAAGAAGGATCGTTGTGCCTATTTTACTATGTTTAGTAGTATGCACAGTGACCTTATTGGCGAATTTGAGGCCTATAAGATTGCACTTGAGATGTCAAACGTATTGAAACTCACGTTCACAGGTACTTTGGCTACCAGATTACTTGCACTGGCAATGAAATTTGAGACCTATAAGATGGCTCCCAGTGTAAGAATGGTCAAGCCTCTTAGGAAGATGTTGTCTATGATATGAGATCTAAAAGCCGTCGAGAACATCCTGACAGATGAGCAACATATTCTCGCTGTTCCGAGATCCCTACCTGACTCATGGGAGCACATGAAGCTCATCATGACGCACAAAGAGAACATTAAAACGTTCAACGACTTGATGCATCATCTTGAGCTCAAGGTAGAGCGTTAGATCACAAGGTCTAATAACATTGCGCTTTTAGCCAAACCGGTAAAGTGCAAGACAACAAGGTCTAGGCGCAAGCGCAAGGGTAAAGGGTTCCATTGTGTCTTCAAACCCAAACCTATCGCAAGTACCCAATGCCACATAACACATCTCAGAACTCAGCATACCAACATGTTCATCACAAATACATATATCATTTCATTCTGTATACACATGCTACACATGTTCTAAGAATATATTCACCACTAGTGTCATACTAAAACAGGTGTCATAACATCATCAACAACTCTCCAAAACTCATTTCTATGCATAGTAATTAGCATGCATGGCATATAAACAAAACTCTCAGAAATTGCCTTCTCAGTCGATCGGACCAAACCAACTGGCCGACTGGTACCATACAGGTCAAAAAAATAGAAAGGGGTAACCCATCGACCTGGACCCTACGGTTGCTGACCGGTTGATCGGTTAGACCACCCGGTTGACCGAACCTACCAAACCAGTCGACTGACACCCGACAGTCAACTCAAAATAGAACATGGGCCTCATCGACCGGGACCATTCGGTCACTAGACTGGTCAACCTAAATACCCACCCGGTCGACCAACAAACCCAATCGGTCGATCGGAACCTGGGAATCTACACTTCCCAGATTTGAGATTCAGTAAGTATTTCCATCATAGGTAATGCAATACTTATTCGAAACACTCCAAACTCAAAGCATAGGATCTCTAGCATGCATACAAATAATTTAAATAGAGATGAGCAACTTATATAATGATTCTACACATACTAACATCCAAATACCTACCATGACACAAAAATCATAAAGAAGGAACTTTACCATATAATTCTACGAACATTCTTAGGATTCACAAACATTCCAAAATGTCTAAACACATCAACACCATTATCTATGTGTTGAAACAATTGTACTTACCTCTTCTATGTATAAAAATCTCCAGAAATTGTGTAGTCCTTCATCTTCTTCATCCTTCTTTTGCAGCACACACAAGCTCTCTCTCTCTCTCTCTCTCTCTCTCTCTCTCTCTCTCTCTCTCAATCACAGATCTGGTCGCACCCTTCAAATTCAAAGGATATAGAATGATTCTAGAGCCCTTCTATAACCGAAATTCCTTCCTTGAATAGAGGAGGGAGAGGTGGGGTTGTGTACTCCCTCTCTACTACCTTCCAAGTTCAAATCAGAGGTAGAATTACTGAAGTGTCCAAGGTTTAGCCACGTGGGCCAAACGGTCCAAGATGGGTACATGGGTTATGAGCCCACTAGTCCCAGTCTTGAAATTACACACAACACCCAAAATCAGTAGAAATAACCCAATTACCCCTTTGATAATTTAAATTCATAATACCCCAAATCAACCAAATAACATACTTTGCTTATAAAAATACTAGGAATAATTAATATAATTGTTTTAATTTAAGTTAGTCATTAATTAAATATTTTAAAACACATTTGGATCTAGGTCATTACAAGAAATCCGTAAAGGGGAAGGAAAGGGGGGTTGGTGATCTTGAGCAACTGTCACGCCCCGAATCCAAGATGTATGATCTCGAGGATTTCCAAGGGAATGACCTTCGGATCCAAAACCATGGATGCGACCAAACCAACAAATAACCCGAGATACAACAGAGCATACTAAATACAACAGAAGTCTGATATAATTTAAACCAATTCTATTAACTAAAAAATTCAAAAATATGAGCCAAATTCTAATCAAACCAACATTTACATTATCATTGCCCGCTAAAGGTCAAAACACATTTACTAGAATCTATAAAGGTCCATCAGCAATTCCTAAATTCTTAAAGCTTCCTTGTTTTATTCACAGCTAGTTAAGGCCATCCCGTCCTGGTCATGCCACCTCTCTAATGGTCTACATGTTTCAACATAAGGGGTGAGCTTGGAAGCCCAGTAGGAAAATTCTAAAGTAACTACAGTAGTTATTTTCATATTCATACAATGAGTCAGATTAATTCATGCAATTCATCACTCATCATAATATCATGTTATTGCTTTTATACGTTCATCATCACAATCATAGTCATATGCATGGTTATACTCATAGTCACATTCACTGTTATAGTCGTAATCACAATCATAATCCAATTCACAATTATAGTCATAATCACAGTCATAATCCATTTTATCATCATGCTCATTTTAAGCAATTACCAATATCACTATGAACTCCGTCATGCCACACCTATAAACACAAGATATATAGATCCCATGTACTTGTAATGACCTAAACTCGTTAACCAAATTCCCTCTTTAATTTATTGTATTTTATTCTATTTTATGTGCTTTTTATTTGCTATTTTTTGTGATTAATTAGCTTAGGGTGTTAATTATTACCTTGTATTAATTGTGGGGGTTATTTTGTTATTTTAAATAGTTGGGGGTTAATAGGTGGGGATTCAAAAAAATATTTGAAATTGGTTTTGTGTTCAACGCACGGTTGTGCGTTGAACTAGTCTTGTGGAGAGTGGGGTTATGTGGCAGCCGTGTATGTGAGGGGGAGAGATTGTAGGGGAGGTTCCTCCTATCCTCTTTGAGTTGGTTCGTCCAAGAGGGAGAGAAGAGAGG
>JAUPMG010187966.1:0-10252 GCA_031762675.1 Pachysandra terminalis
GAGTGCTTCCTTAAATCATTTTTTTGCATATCCCATCAAACCTGAAATCCAACAAAAGTGCATCAATTCTTCAATATGAACATATAAAAAGGACTACTAATCATTAAGCACAAGTCTAGAATGTGCAAGTATTGCATACTTATCAGTATCATGTTGTTGTCGTTGTTCATTTTGCCTCTGCTGGTACGGCTGGGACCGGCCCTTATCATGCTTGAGCTGACCCCTTTGCACTGGAGCTCTATCCATGTCTCGCTCAATGTGTATGGCGCACTCGAGAACCTCGGAATAGGTTCTGAGTCATTGTGGCACTACCCTGCCTCGAATAGCTGATCGCAGACCCTCCTCAAACTTAGCAGCCTTGTCTCCCTCCACCGCTATTATGTGAGGTGTGTACCTCGACATCATAGCAAAACTCACCTCATACTGACTCACAGAGTGTGAGCCCTGTTCTAGACACATGAACTCTGATGCCATCTGCCTCTGATAACTGTTGGGTAGGTAGGTACCCAAGAACGGGGTCTTGAACTGCTCCCACGTTAAGACTGCAGTCAGATTCCGTTCCACCATGTCCTACCAGTGGAGTGCCTCATCTTTGAACATAAGGTGGCCAAGGGCACTCGCTGGTCGTCCAGACAGCCCAAAGTCCGGAAGATTCGATCCACGTCCAACAGCCAATCTTGAGCAAGATGTAGCTCACCCAACCGTTCGAACGTAGGTGGAGTCAGCTTTTTGAACTTCTCCAACCATGCAATCGAAGCTCCTACAATTCTCCTCTAATCAGCCATAGCTTGACACTCCATCTGGTCCTGTTGCATAGTCCCCATGTCTCCCAATATCTGGTAGACACCCGCTAGCTGAGGGTTCGCATCAGCCCTAGCTCCCGAGGAAGATCTCTCTCCAGTAGCAGTAGTAGTAGCTCTTCTCCTTCCAACCATCTACACCCAAGGTAAACAATAAATCTACAGTTCACTTCCTAGCGTTGATCAAGTAAACATGCTAGCACATCAATACAATCAGTACGTAAGTGGGCAAACCGCACACAATTCCTAAGTGTATTTCTAAGTTCCTCCATCATAACTTCAGATTCTATGTGAGACCTAGGTTCTCTAGTCTTCTAACATCCTTATTCTAAGGAAACCTTATGCTCTAATACTAATATGTCACACCCCCAAACCTGTAACACAATTCCCTATGCGCGACTGCACAGATCTTGAAGTACAACCTTTGGGTTCCATCGCTGGAACGCGGATTGCCATATCAAACCATAGGATAATGAAAGTAAAACATACCTTTATTGATCAGAATTGAGGAAGCTAAATAAAATAGATAATTCAAAATCACTGTCTATGACTTCAGTTGTAGTGACTCGGATCCGAAAAATTAATAATAATAATTATTGTGTGATTATTTAATTGAGTTAAATAAATTTAAATGAAATTGGATTCTAATTGATGGTGATAATATGTTATAGTAATGCTAATGAATTGGCCTAAGTCGTAATTAAGTCAAAGTATTGGGGTCGAATTATAATTAATAGGAAATATGGGGGAATATAGTAATTAATTAAAGTTTATTGGCTGGAATTAGTAATGGACGTGTGAATCAATAATTAGAAAGAAAGGTTAGTTTGGTAATTGCAATGGAATTTGAATTGGATTAGAATGTGAGAGAGAGAGAGAGAGAGAGACTATTTTTTAATTAGAAAGTGGTTTCTAATTAGTAAGAGTTCGAATTTGGGAGGTTTCTTGGTGTGGAAGTCCAATTAAGTATGTCGGAAGTTGGGAGAGGTTTAGGAATTGAATTTAGTAACTAAGGGAGGTTATAAATATAGCATTTTAATAGTGTTTAGGATTGAGAGACTAGGGTTTGAGGTTTATAGAAGAGAAGAGAATAAAAGAGAAGAGGAAGGAAGGAGAAACTAGTAGAAGAAACACATGCTCATCGAACATCAACTATCTATAAGTCTCATTTTCTATATAATCTGATTGAGATGTTGTTAAGTATTGTTTTCATATGTTTGATTTGGAGAAATAATCATGGATCTGGTTTTTGATTTGAATGAATTGAGAATCGTTGTTTTAATCGATTCAATTGATGATTTGTATGTGATTGATTGTTTGGTATGCCTTATGGCTCAATAGGATTGATTTTGTGACTATTAGGAAACCCTTTATGATGTCCATATTCATGTTCTTGGGTTGTGTATGTGCTTTGATGATTGATTTGCATGAGATCTTGTCCAAAGTATTAGAAATAGACTCGGTTAGGATCTAATATGTTTTACCAAGAATACCCATAGATTTGAGACCTTTAAAATTGACAAAAATGGATTTGGGGATCAATGGGATGAAAATCCCGAGATCTAGAAATCCCCGTATCACACCCAGATCGGTACCCACCGGTACACCGATGAAGGTACCGATAGGAAACAAATTTGTAATGACCTTAACATGTAAATAAAATATATTAATTAATTAGAGATTAATTAAACAAGATGATTAATGAGGATGAATCATATAGTGATGTTGTAAGAATTGATTAGTAATTTTACAGTAATTATTAGTGTGGTTTAATATGCTTATTGGACCATATGAGTGTAATTGAAAGATAAATAGACAACTCAGGGGTCACTGTGTAATTAATTTTATTATGGGGTAAGTTTATTAAATTGGGAACTTTGATTTTTATTTTCAAACGCACAAACTTGCATTGAAAGATTCTTGGGGATGTGGCAGTATGTGTGAAAGTGGGGAAAGAAGTTAGGGAGTTAACTCCCTATATCTCTAACTTCCCCATCGTGCTTGTGTTCGAGACTGAGAGAATAGAGAGAAACTGAGAGACTAAGCAAGGAGAATAAGAGAGAAATGAAAATGAAGAAGAAGGGAGAATGAGGATTGTCAGTTCAGATCCGTTAGGCAAATCCATGTAAGTTCTTTACTCTGTATAATTCAATTGGAATAACATGTAGACCTAGTTTTGTTTGAATGCATGATTGTAAGTATGATTCCATAAAAGCATATGAATGGGCTGAGATTCCTTGTGACGTATCATGTTCACCTATCATATCATACCATGATTTGTGTTTTGAAATCTGCAATTAATCACAATTGTACTGATCGTATGACCTCCATGTGTAATTTCAGATTTAGGATGTTTATGGTGGTTAATGCATGTGGGATTTTAATCCCTTCCATAAAGATGTTTTTCTTGTGTGATTTGGTTGTGATATAGGATGATCTTCATATATGGTATGCTTGATATTAAGAACCATGTTCAAAACCTCAAGAAAGATAACCCAGGAAACACTATCGTGAACCATCGGTAGGTGTTGTTACACCGAAAAGCCTACCGACAGGAGACCACTGTAGCCCATCGGTAGGCGTCGGTACACTGACCAACCTACCGATGGAATAAGTTTAATGAGACCACGTTGATCATTCGGCATCGGTGCACCGACCGCACCACTGACAGAGAACGACTGACATGTCGGTAGGCATCGGTACATCGATCGGCCTACCGACATGACCAAGTATTGTAGATTTTAGTGCGTCGGTAGGCGTCGGTACACCGACAGGCCTACCGACAGGGGATTACTGTAGCTTATCGGTAGGCGTCGGTACACCGATGATCCTACCGATGGATTATACCTTGTTAGACCATGTTGGTCGGTAGGCGTCGGTACACCGACGGGCCTACCGATGGATTTGATTTTGGACATAATTGACTGTTCTAAGTGATTTTCTTGGGAGAATTTAAGGGTTTGGATGTCAGTATTGGTTCGGGTTTAATTGTGGGAATGACATATCCTAACCTACTGAACACACTCCTTAGATGAGTCTCCAGTTTAGAAACTTTTCATGGAATCCAAATTATTATTGAATGAATGGGAAAATGTTATGTGATGATAAGGTGAGATATTCCCCACTTGTTGGAAAACGTATGGCGACCTAAGTATTGGCACTAATGAGTGATAATGAGGTATTGTAGGGATCTAAGGAGGTTATTTGGCCCTGACCTACCCTACTAATTGACTTTAGACTTCACCACCCAGTAAGTCAATCAAACAGTCATCCACCCATTTATGATATCAATAGGGTCAATTCAAGTCATAGCAATACAAGCATTCAATACAACGGCTAAAATAGGATGAATTAAATGATGATATGAGATTAATGAATGAATCATACATATGCTCTAGATGAATGGTCAAACAAGGAATGCAATGATGATGATATGCAAATGAATGTGTTAGACAAATATAGCCTGTTAAGTGCCCTCATAACTTCCAATACAATACAAATCAAATTTCGAGCATAAGCCACTCGGAACAGCCGGATGTCCCCTCTTCGTTACAGGTGCTAACCCATGGTAGAAGGACATCATTGTGCTAATTTAGTGTAGAGGCTACTCAAGGAATTTCCAACCACAATGCCAATTTAAGAGTGAACAATACTCAAGGTATTCCAACCTATATAGGAGCTCGCAAGCATCCTATCTAGTTTAAGTGGGGATTTCGACCCACAAGGTATATAGTCAACCCATTGGAATCCTAAAAGGAAACCCTTTGCTTTCCACCTCCCGGGCCACTTAACACTCTACATAAGCCTAACATGAATGCAACAGATTATTAACAAGTATCAATTCAATTTCAATTACAATCAAGTCCAAGGGTGAATGATGGGTACCAAACAATCATGGAACTCCAAGATGATGCCTATGGTCTACCTTGAGTCCGAAAAGTCAATTACTAAGTCAATGGCACGAGCCCACATCATTTTCAAAACCAAGTCTGTGTCAATCTGGGTGTTTCATCGATAGGGCCACCGGTGTACCGGTGCCTACCGATGGGCACTTTTTGCCTAAAATCAAGCCCCTGTCGATAGGCTCACTGGTGTAGCGGTGGCTACCGAGGGGTACAGGTCTCTGTAGCTTTCATCGGTAGGCCAACCTATAATAACCTGAACTTTTATAGAGATTAATTCGTAATTAATTAAAAATATAGGGATAATTTGAAATTTTTGTAATGTAGTTACACCTTTGAATTTGACTACTTTTGTTGGTGGGTTGCACAATGGGAAACTAAAATGCTTCACACACAATCATAACTCTTTAAGTTATAATGTGTAACTAAGATATGCTTGGGACATTTAAATCATAATTTAAAAGCTAATAATACTATAACCTAAAGTAATTAATAAAATATAGGTTATAAACAAAGGTCAATTGAACTTAAATAGAAACTGGTTTAATTGATTAAACTAAAACTAACCAAACAGGACCTAGCACTAATAATTAATTAGTTTGACTTAAGTAAAGCCCAATTAGATTAAAGCCCAACTAAGACTTAAGCCCCCATAAGTTTAATTAAATAACTAATTTTCTTACTAATTAAATAATAATAAATTATGGTCAAGTTATAATACAACTATGACATTAGACTAAGGTTTGAACAACCACTAATATTCCTAATATAATTAGAAGACTTAAAACCAATGGTTAGGATTAATTAGACAAATCTAATGGCTAGGATTAAAAATAAAAGGACCTAATCTAATTAGGATAAGATTAGATAATAAGAATCATTAACTCACACTAGAACTAGAACACCTCTCATCTAAAGGCTGTAAATTAACTAATCTAATCTAATGGTTATAAACCCAACTTAATCCTAAACTAACTTTAACTCTAGACTAACTAGGAGACAAGATTAAAAACTATATAAACACTTGTTTGGTCATCCAAATCATTAAACTAAATTCCGGGTTCAAAGCTCGAGCTGGAAGAGGAAGAACAGTTCAGACTTGAACTAGGTTGAAGAAGAGGAAGATCTGAAGCGTTGAGCAAGGTAAGTAATTTTGATTACTTTATATTTTTGATTTGGATTAGGTGATATGCCATATTCTCTGAATATGACATAGCACTTTGAATTCAACTCAAGCATATTCTGTTTTTCATAAAACTTAAGTATTCTAAGATTAATCTTTCCAAGCAAGGTAAGCTTTGATTTTGATTGTTCTTTTGATTGGGTTAGTTTCGGATTTGAATTTAAATATAAGTTTATGTTGAAGAAAATTACTTATTATGAGTTAAAATATGAAAATTATGCTTAACTGTTGTTTCTGGGTTAACTGGCGGCTAGCCAGCGTACCGTCCAGCCTGCTGGTTCACCCAGATTGGATCCAGCAGACCTACCGGTGTGCCGGTAGTTTGCCAGAACCCTGCCAGATATCTTTTAGTGTATTTTGACTTACTGTGTAGGCTACCGGATGGCCAACCGGCGTGCCGGTGTGTGTCTGTAAGTTGGAAGACAAGCCCTTGCCTAGCCAGCCGGTGTGTCGGCTCGCCTGCTGGTGGCTACCCTGAGTTAATTTGGAAAAACCTCACCTTCTGCCTAGGCTGCCGGATGGGCAATCGGTGTGCCGGTCAACCTGCCGGCTAGCCTTAGACCTGCACCCAGATAATTTGGCCCCTGTCTAGGCAGCCGGATGGCCCACCGGTGTGCCTACCGGTCAGCCCAAGGACTTTAAATCAATTGTGTTTGGACCTGCCTAGACTACCGGCAGACCAACCGGCGTGTCGGCTAGCCTGTCGGGTCATCCCAGGTTGGGTTGTTTGTTAATTAATTTGCGATGTAATTAATGTTTGATTAATGATTATTAATTTTATGTTAATTATAATTCTTCCATGATATTAATTAAGGGTTAATTGATTTGTTTCATAATTAATTATGATTGATCGTACGCTATGCATACTTTGATTTGATTTGTATATTATGATGAAATATACCATGATATGAACTTCATGTTCTTATACTTAGAATTATTACACATCTGTTCACTTTATTGCATGATTCGTTAGTGTGCACGACACCACTACACATGCAAAGCATAACCAATTGGGTCAATGACCATATTCTGGTCATGTACCAGACTTTGCCTTCAGACTTCACATCTGTTGAAGATCTGATCAGACTTGAGTGTATCATGACTTGGACATCATGATTTAGTAAGGAAGTCACAGATGGACTAAAATAGGTTAAGGGAGTTATGATCCCAATATTATCATTATATTCATCTCGATAAACGTATCATAATACGTGACGGATGTCGAGTGAAATTCTATTAGTAAATCGGCTAATGTATGGATCAGAAAGGAGTACACCTAGGTGGCCCCTTGGGATATCCCCTATAATTGAAATAACAGAGGTGCTTGTGACCTCTAGGTCGAAGCTCTTAGAAACTATGATGCGCACATAGAATAATCCAATTCTCACATTACCATATATAGGGGGATGAATTCATTACAGTGGAACATTCTTTGGTATTGGACTTAGATCGGATGTAGAACATACACTAATTGAATGCCAAACAGTATGCATGTTGCACAACATATGTCTTTGCATAGATCACATTTGGTGATCAACCATTTCTTTTATTTTTGCATGAGCATGCATTGCATTCATTAATAACTAAATCAGCATTCGCATTGCATTGCATTATTTATCATATCACTATACTTGTTGCATATTATTTGTTGTCTTTTTTATGCTGTATCATTGGGTTGTGGTATTGACCATATTCTAATTAAAAGTATACTTTAATTGATTTACTTACTAGGCTAAGTGTAGCCGACGCCTTTGCGCAATTTCAGGTAATTTAGTTGAGGAGTATGATGAACCGTACTCTTTTTGTGAACATTGCTGGATTTGATAAAGCGTGGAGTGATTTTCTACTTAGAGTTTTACCGTCAGATTTATCGGTTTCTTTCTTAGATTTGATATGATGTATAGGGTTAGGAATTTGATTTAAACTTGGAAATATGATGTAATTATTTTCCTTTCCGCTGCTATTTCATTAGTTATTTTGGATGTAATAACTTAGTTATATTTTGATTAATTTCAGTAATTATAATTTTCTTTAAGTTTTATTAAATTTCTATGGTTTGACTCTTTGATCCTTTACAAAGTCGTCATAAAAATCAATTCTGAAAGAATCACTTCTCATTTTAAGAAGCAATGCCAAACATGATATACATATCTGTAGTGGTGATTGTATGCTTTTATACTTATTTACCTGAGAAGCAGAGCACGTGTCCAAGAACTTTTGAAGAAGTTCTCTCCTCTTCCCTCTCTCTTGGACCGTGTAGCTCTCCACCTGCTCTCGACTCACCTGACTCTTTGGCAGCTTCCCTACTATATCATGACATGCGCACACAGAAAAAAGAGATAAAGAGATGTTTAGAAAGAAAGATAAACAAGTTGAAGAAGAAATCAAGCACACACAAGACATAGATTTATGTGATTATACAAATAGTACTTACGTCCACATATACACATCAAGTCTACTATTTATTCTCCAAAGCACAAAATAAGTGTTACAAAGAACAACCACTAAAAGCAAGACGAAGATTCTCTGTGAAATTAACTATTTATACCCCAGAAACCCTAAACTTGCTTCTATACCTTAACCGTTGATGGTCACCATTTTTTGTGGACTTGTCTAGACGTGTCAATCTTGTGAGGTTCATATGAGATTCACACAACTCAAGTTCACAAAATATCTTCGTCCTTAAAAGTATGATAAGTACCTTGGGGTTAGAACTAAACATAGCAATAAGTGAAATTACTATTATATCTTTTCGATCCCAAAAATTTTGTAAGTCAATGACCGGATCATCAGTACTTTCCGAATAATGTCTCGGTAGCATCAGTCTCCCGATAACAACAAGAAGAAGAGAGAACTTACGTGGGGTGGGAATGTGCCGGAGCTCCGGAAAGACATGTATGAGATAGACAAGGCTAGAGGGCTTTGCAGTGTGCTCCAGTGCCCAAATAAGCGCATCCATGCTCGAGTTACTCTTTCCTACTGCGACATAAATGCTGTCATCATCCCCATTTTTCTGATCAAATGAATTCACATCCAACTCGAATCCTTCCTTGATCGTTGCAGGGATCCGATGATTTTCGATATCAAAGAGCTCATTCACATACTTCTCTTCTTCCTCCTCTATCTCATTTACAGTACTGCTGAAGTTCGTCAACCGGATAGCCGATCCCATGCCGGAGTGAACCCCTCCAGGATTCGGATCTCCGTTCTCCATCTGGGGTTCAGGCACTAGAGATCTGTTGACGAGATGACCTGAACTTGGAATTTGGATGGCTCAAGACTTGCAATGCAACTTCTAGTTTGACCGCTGCTTTCAGACTCTAACCCGACCCATTCAATCCAATCTGAAAACGGGTTTGGGTTTTCATGCAAATACCTCTAAAAAAAAAAAAAAAAACAAAACAGAGAGAGTTTGCTCCTAACCTCCTTGTTACGGCAACGCTCAACCTGACCGGAGTCCGTGTATCGCCACTATGTTTGACTTCAATTTATTGACGTACCAAACAATTGCAGCGTGTCTTTATAGTGCCAAGCATGTCTTTATAGAGTCAATTATTTGTTCTCAGGTCCAACCGTCCAAGCCTTCCTGGCCGTACTTTTTTTTTCTCTCGACGTCACGTCAAAACCGGCCTGATACAAAATACAAAGTTTTGATTCAACGACACGTATAACACGGTTTTTGTCCATTGATCTCGATATTTGCTTTATTTACTTAAATTCTGAATTTTCAAACCGGAAGACAATAATTTTATTAAAATTAATATATATACCAGTGAAAAACCCGTGCGATGCAAGAGCGGATCTTCGGTTACGATCTCAATGATATCTAGCTTGATATATGAAACAAAGTCGAGGTTGAAATTATAATTTTAACCTCGATTTTGTTTCACATATCATGGTGAATATAACCAGACTCGTAACAGAAGATCCTTTCTCTTGTTACCCCTTGTTAGCACTCTGCTAACACTATGTCCAATCGACATCTGTTCTGTGGGGGCTACAGAGCAGTTGATGGAGGTTCAAAGTTGAAAATTTTTTAAAATGTTAAATTAAATTATTTAATGCGTAAATGTTTTTTTCAATGTAAAAGCTGAAAGAGGTGAGAGAAAATACCTTTTCGATGTAACCCTCCGGTTAGTTTATGATAAATGTAGGCAAATAATTTGTTTCTGAAATCCCACTAGCCTCTAGTATAGTATACTGTCAGGTCTCAGATATCCCTCTACACTAACAAAACACTATCAAAAATGTTAACACCGTTAGTTTTTTTTGTAAAAAGATAAAAAAAAATTTGGTTTTAAACCTGTGGTTCAACCCATAGTTGAACCGAAATCAACAAATGACAAAAATGCTCTTTAGTGAGGGCA
>JAUPMG010187977.1:0-10252 GCA_031762675.1 Pachysandra terminalis
TGTTTCGAACATAATTGAGATGTAATAGGGCTCTTTTGAAGCCGTTTGATAGATTATGATTTAATTGACTTTATTTATTTTGCTTCCCCGACTCTGTGCGATGAATAAATCTGTTTTTATTTCATCCTTCTCTTGGTTGTGCTATGACAATCCACGGTCCAGAAGTGGATCCCGAAGGTCGCACCTCGAGATCTGTGCCATCCCGCATAGGGATCCAGGTTACGGGATCTGCGGTGTGACAGTTTAAATGATTTTACCACTAAAATTAATAACTATAATGCATTAAGAAAATCAAAAACAATTAAAAAAAAATAAATTTTAAATTTTGATGTCATCGTTAGGTGACCAAACCCGTCAGTCTGCCAAAGATTAGACAACTTAAATTATATTTTTTCACTCTTATTTCTCACATTCACTCAACATAACTTCTTTAAAACCCGTATCTCATCACCCTAAACCCCTCTAAGGTAAACCCAATCCCTAGATTCACTTTCCCTTGATTTTCATCCCTAGGTGATATTTTTCCCCTTTTCAAACCCTAAGGTTTCAATCCCTCTTGACTCTGCAACTCCTTTGGTTAACTTTGGCTTCCTAAAACCCTAGCAATCTCCTCTCTTGTTCAACTTTACTTTTTCCTTATTTCAATTGTGGTCCAAACTAAGCATGCGAGAAATCGACACTCCAAGCATGCTAATGATACCGCCTCATCATCCCATAGGATTCGGTGGAACCCATCCCCATCTCCATCGCCTCCTAGCTCGCATTACTCTAAGGAGGAGGAGAAGTATGATGCTTATGAGGAAGAGAAGGAGCGTGAGACCACACTGGTCCCACCTCCTAGAGTGGACTCGAATGATCGGGCCATCTATTTCGATAGAAATGCAATTATTGAGTGCGCGATCAATTGAGAGCATATCACTCATTTGGGTATCACTGGGCCCCTCCGGGCCGTGGGTTGGGATGTTATTCAATCTTGGGGAGGTAGGGCCTACAAGTCTATCACCCAAAGTGATGTATGTCTCTATCACCAGCACGTCTATCGATCGTTGTACTATCGATTTTAAGATTAGAGATCAGACCCGAACCCTCGTTGTTACCCTTCTCTCTAAATTCTTGGGTTTGACCATGCATACCCATCAGAGCGACCTCCTACAGCTTGAGATTCTTAACCCACCTAGGGTGACAGAGACCCTGTGTGGACACACTGTTGAGGGAGGGATGGGAATAGCTTGAGTTCCACCCAACTGTTGCCCAAGTATAAGTGATGCACAATGTGTTTACACACAACCTGTATCCTTGCTGGGACAACGAGACAGATTTGACGAACTAGATAGTTTAGGTTCTTTATCACATGGCCACTGGCCAGCGTGTTTGCCTTCCCTCCTTAGTCATTAGTCACATCATCCGGTACATCTGTTGCTTCAGGAAGGGTCACCTTCCTTTTTCCTGTGTGATGACTGCACTTGCCACTCGGTGAGGTGTCCTACTACCTCCATACAACATTGCCATCACTATTCCACCCTTTAGAGAGGCCAACATGAGGAAAATGGGACTTGATTGCCTTCCTTCAGCAAATAGCAATAGTAGCCCGAGGGCCAGGACTATCCAACCCTGAAGCCACCAACAAGACCAACGAAAGCAGTGCTTGTGAGGCAGTATACTCAAAGAGTCTTAATGCCAGACAATATTCAATCCAGGCTTTCCTCTTTGGAGGGGATTTGGGAAGAGCTTCGAGATGGACTATTAATGTCATAGGTAAAACCTATAACATCTCCTGTTTGTCAAGTTTGTGACATAGTCCTTGTGTGTTTGTAATCGAGTGAAATCGAAGATCAAATTGTTGCAGACCCAAGGAAGGCCAAGCTACATCAAAAGAATCAATTGAATGGACCCCTATCCAAGGTAATTATACACACTAGACAGCCCTAGAAACCCAATCTTATTGGTATATGACTTTGTTTCAGGGCATCTTGGGTGACATTTACCAGTTAAGGGGCACTCAGCAGACCATGTCATCTGGACTCATATCTGGAAAACCTAGTTCTACCCACAAGTGGTTGATACCAATCGTGGTTGGCCTTTGTGGAGATAGACCATAGAATTTGATTAAAAATAGGTGTTTCTCAGGGACCCGATCAACCGATTAGCTTGGTCCTGTCGACCAATTGGGGTGTCCAGTCGATTTCGATCGACCAACCCCTGTGCAGGTCGCGTAATAGTGGTTCACTATTTTTAGCGACCAGCACCTGCCCGGTCGACCGACCAGAGTGGTCTGGTTAACCGACTGGGGCTTCCAGTCGATCCTGATTGACCGGTTACCTTTCCCACTCACTCATACCCTTATGGGTTTGGCTGACATGTGGTGTATCAGTCGACCAACCGAGTTGTCCAGTCGACCGGGTTAACCACAGGTCCACTGGTTGGTTTCTCTCGACGCACCAGTAGGAGCAGGCTATAAGAAACTATAGTCATTGGGAGCCAACCGGTCGACCGGACAAGTCCTTTGATCAATCGGTTGGCGAGCATTCTAACATCTTATAAATACGTAATGATGTCATTATTGCACTTAACCCAAACCGAATATCTCCCGAGAGCCCTAGATCATTCCAAAAAGCTTTTTGCTCATCCCTAGGCTTGGATAATTCCCCTCTCTCCCTCTTCTTCCCCATTTACATAGCTATGGTATTCCATGTCAATTGATTTGAAGAAGAAGGATTGAGAGCACAATTCCTTCCACTTATGTGTCGAACCAATAGATAGATCACGCACATACTTCTTGGATTGTAAGGACCTTTCCCCCATTGTGCATTCGTTGGAGCATCATCTACACGGAGAGGAGCGAGGATTGTGAGCAAGATTGGGACTTTGTGCTAATTCCACTGGATGTGCTTCTACGTTGGTAAATATATTTAAGCATTCCATTTGTTTTTAAATATATTTAAAAAATGTACGGTTGAAGGTTAGCCATAAAACCTTGAGAAGGTTGGAGGTTAGCCATTGAAACCTCGTGTAATGATTTTAAACCCTATTCACACCCCCTCGCTCTAGGACATTGCTACCCGCAATTTCAATTGGTATCAAAGACTCGTGCTCAGATATAGGGTTTAATCGCCTTGGGTTGATCCCTAGTGATGCCTAGATTTAAGAGTCATCCAGTTGCCATTTGCCCAACCAAAAGTAAAACCAAAAGACAGGCAATGGCAGCACCTACATGGGATGACTCTTCTGATTCAGAGTTAGATAACCTCTGTACAGTAGATGAAGAGAAATACCTTTCCAATATGAGGGTTAGAACTTCGATACCTTTTCTTGAAGATTCTATACCTATAGTCAAATCTATACATGAAATCTCAATTGAAAGGAAAGCTGAACCTGAAGATTCAGATTACGAAGATCTTCATGAGGCTTATGATTCTCTCTACAAGGAAACCTGTAAATTAACCACTAGAGTGAGTTAGTTAGCCTCTGAGAATTCTAAGTTGGAGGACAATATGAAAATGTTGTCTAAAGATAAACAAGACTTACCCATTGAGAATCAAAATTTGAAATTCGATTTATTAATGACTAAAAAATATCTTACTAATGAATTAAATGAGCTTATACAAGTAAATTTTTAAAATAATTCATTACTTAGTGAAATCAACCAACTTAGGACTTCTAGAGACTTGGTTGCCCAAAAGTTCACCAAAGATGATGAGAAACTTGAAAGCCTCTTTGATATGGATAAACCTTTTGAGGATAGGACTAGTCTAGGGATTGATATGTACACCTCGACAAGACCCAACACCTTCTCTTGTTTTGAGAATGGTGAGTCCTCATCCTTTAGATCTTACAAAACCAAATCCAAAATTGTGTCACTTTTGTGGGATTTCGGATCATCTACAATTTGATTGCAAGAAGAAATCTAATCGGAAGTCCAACAGTTTTCATAAGGCCTAAAAAAAGTGTGCAAGAGTTGGCACCTCCTAAAATTGAGAACTCTTATGTTCATATAGTTGAATCTAAAAAAGGAGTCTCATAAAAGGAATCAAGATTCTCTTAGTCTTCCTCCCTTTGAAAAGCTAATAAACGAAATCTCTAAATTAAGTCAAGCTTTTAAACATAAATTTGAGGATATGAAGAAGAGAAGATTCCCTCAAAAGAATACCCTTATGATTGCTAAACATAACATAAGAAAAACTAGTAAAAGTGGATTCTATAAGAAGATAAGGTATAGGAGTTCTCCCAAGATTATGCCCTTTTGGATTTCTTTCAAAATAGGCAAATCTAACGAGTCCGTAAACTACTCTTGGTATGATCATGTTAAAACCTTAACGTGGGTACCTAAATCTAAGAAACACTACTTAACTGTCCACACTAGAGTTAAAGTTTTGGACCCTCCTTGGCCTTCTTCAAAACCCACTACGTGGGTCCCCAAGTGTTAATTTCCTTGGTGGGTATCACATTCTTAGGGTTTATATCTCATTGTTATATCCTTATGCTTAAGTGTGTGATACTTGAGCTTCTCATGCTTTTTTTCTGGTTTTTCAGTAATATTTGTTTTGTGCATGAGTTGCTCCTCCTTGCTTCATGATGTGTGCTCTACTTATAGTAAAATATTTTTTTTTTTTTTTTGCATATATCATGTGGCTTGATTACTTTTGGATCTGTCAGAATTGCTCCAGTATTCTTCTGATTTATTTGAGAAGTCTTGTAAGCCTAGGCTTTATTCCTTATTGGTATATCTTTTCGCCTAGGTTTGTGTTACTTGATCTAATTTTTCATCTATGTTGTCATTAGTATATTTATGAATAATTAGATCATCTATGCTTCTTCTTCCTGTCGGACTTGTAGTTAAGATCTTGATGCATGATCATTAAAGCATATTGTGGTTTTCCATGTGTTTTGTGGTAAATCCTTTTTGGAAAACCCTCACATATATTTTTATAGATTACCATCTACATAGAATGTATGTGGCCTTCATATTATTTGGCATGCTTAGTAATTTGGCATATCTTTTTGCATAGTTAGTTCCTCTTGCTTCAAGTTTTTATTCCATGCTTTATAGGAAAATACTTTTTCATAATTCATGTAGCCCATCACTGTTTTCCTATGTTCCCATTGTAATATCATTTAGGAAAACCTCTCACGCATGCTTCATTAAAGTAAAATATTTTCATGCATGTTTTGTGCTTCTCCCTTCTTGATCTTATGACGGGGTCATAAAGATTGAGTTGTGTTGATGAATTTTGTGTATACACTCATAATCAATCATATAGGTATATTCTTGCTTGATGTCTATACTTGGGGATATGTTTAACAAGCTCATGTGTTTTCAGCCTCTGAACTACCATATGTACTTCTTATATGCATATCATTTATTTCAGTTCAAGCATGTGTGATATTTTCTTACTCTATTATAAAATTATTTTGAATACTCACACTTTAAAAGTACACACTCTTGCATGTGTCTAGTCATTCCCGTACTGAGATTTAGACCCTTGTGCTTGTAATAATACTCTTATATTGGTGCCTTTTTCTTTTAGATTTCATCTTGGGTTGTACTACAATTGTGATTATAGACTCATGTGTGCTTAAGGAGTTACACTCTTGCTTTGTTGAATTAATTCTCTTATGGAACACCTTGGATGGAAATGAATGTGTAGACTTTTTTTTAGCCCTTGTGGTTATATTCTTGATATTGTCTATACTTTTCTGCATAGATTCTACTTGTGCACATAATAATATCTTGTGCGAGTCTATACGTATGCCGTGGTGGTTGTGATGACTTATTGTGCATGTCTTCTACAGAATTTATATGATTTTCCTTATAGGTATATTATTTTCCGTACATATTTTGTTTTGTGTGTTTTTGTGGTTCTTATAAAAATACCTTTCTAATTTCTCACATTTCACATACAACACTGTGCATGTCTTACCCATCATGTTTTGGCTGATGTACTTTATTGAGCGTGAACTCATTCTATTGTTCAATTATATCTTTTGTATGCTCATGTTTTTATTTTGTACATCAAAACACGAGTAGACTTTCTATTACTTTATATTGGTATATCTTTTTATTGTTTACTTGTGTTGGGATTTCTTGTGTAGACTATTTATGCTTTGTATTTTTATATCTATTTCTTGCCTACACTTCCTTGGATAGACTTTGTCTTGTGCTTCTATTGTTATAGCTTTGATTTAGTCTATCCTTTGCATATATAGACTGCATTTGAGCTTCATAGGTATCTATTCTCTATGGTCTATATGTGCTTGCATTGATCTTACATATGCTTAATAGTAATATATTTGGTATGATATTTTCTTTTGATATGAGTTTGATGGCATGTGTGTGTATGTTTTCAGAACTAGCATGTTGTACCCTATAGGCATATACCATCATGTTGTTCTACTTTGTATATTTCTTGCTCATATAGGAAAATATTGTATAGATACACACATTTGCATACACACACTTCATAATACTTGTCTTATCCATATCAACACCTCCATTAGGACTGGATTTCATGATTCCCAATGGGTTACTCAAATCATATGCTTGTACTTGTTTGGTATATTCTGTTTTGCATGTGTTTGAGTTGTGCACTTTACATGCTTTATTGCTTTATTTTGATTTAGGTGCACATCCCAAGGTTGTATAGAGGTTGTTGGTGTTATAGTAATATTTTGAACCCAACCTCTACACCTTATCTTATGCACGCCATGCCTTCACGGCTATATCTTATGGTTTGTGCATAAGTTTTGCATTTGCATTGGTTATTGAGCACATAGTCTGACCTGTGATCACAAAGCATGAAAACAATACTTTGGGATTTCCCCCCAAATTATCTCTTGTCTATTTCTAATAAAAAGGAGGAGATCCAGGTACTCCACCCAAGGCACATATTTTCTTGCATATTGTTATATAATTTTTGCAAATATGACCAATTATGGGGAAACGGATTCAAGAGCTGACGACGAGCACAAAGAGTTGTATAGATTACATCTTTTGTATCTTAGCTCTAGGATCGTATTTTGAATTGAATATTGAGTTGTAATTGCATATTTTTTTGTATTCAATTCATAAGTGTGTAGTGTTGTGTGTTGTACCTAGGCTAGCTGTTTTTGTCACAAATTGGCAAAGGGGGAGATTGATAATGTCATAGGAAAAAGCTTATAACATTTCTTGTTTGTCAAGTTTGTGACATAGTCCTTGTGTGTTTGTAACCGAATGAAATCGAAGATGAAGTTGTTGCAGACTCGAGGAAGGCCAACCTACATCAGAAGAATTAGTTGAATGGCCCCTAGCCAAGGTAAGTATACACACACTAGACAACCCCTAGAAACCCAAGCTTATTGCTATATGACTTTGTTTTAGGGGAGCTGGGGTGCCCTTTACCAATTAAGGGGCACTCAGCAGACCATTGTCATCTAAACTCATGTTTGGACAACCTGGTTCTGCCCACGGGTGGTCGATACCATTCGTGGTTGGCCTTTGTAGAGATAGACCATAGAATTTGATTAAAAATAGGTGTTTCCTAGGGCCCCGATCAACTGACCAGTTTGGTCCGATCGACCGATTGGGGTATCCGATCGATTTCGGTCGACCAACCCCTGTGCCGGTCGCTTAATAGTGGTTCACTACTTTTAGCGACCAGCACCTGCCCGGTCGACCGACCAGAGTGGTCTGGTTAACCGGTTGGGGCTTCGATCGATCCTGATTGACCGGTTGCCTTTCCCATTCGCTCAAACCCCCTTATGGGTTTGGCTGACATGTGGTGTACCGGTCGACTGACCGAGTTATCCGATCGACCGGGTTGATTACAGGTCGACTGGTTGGTTTCTCTCAACGCACCAGTAAGTGCGGGCTATAAGAAACTATAATCGTTGGGAACCTACCAGACAAGTACTTTGATCGATCGGTTGGCAAGCATCCTAACATCTTATAAATACTTAACAATGTCATTATTGCATGTAACCCAAACCGAATTTCTCTCGAGAACCCTAGATCATTCCAGAAAGTTTTTTGCTCATCCCTAGGCTTGGATAATTCTCCTCTCTCCCTCTTCTTCCCCATTTACATAGCTATAGTAGTCCATGCCAATTGATTTGAAGAAGAAGGATTGAGAGCACAATTCCTTCCACTTATGTGTCGAACTGATAGATAGATCACACACACTTCTTGGGTTGTAAGGACCTCGCCCCCATTGTACGTTCATTGGAGCATCATCTACACAAAGAGGAGCGAGGATTATGAGCAAGATCGGAACTACGAGCTCACGCCACCGAACGTGCTTCTACATTGGTAAATATATTAAAGCATTCCATTTGTTTTTAAAATATATTTAAAAAATGTACGGTTGAAGGTTAGCCATAAAACCTTGAGAAGGTTGGAGGTAAGCCATTGAAACCTCGTGTAATGGTTGGGGATTCGCCGATAAAACCTTAGGAACGGTTGGTGGTTAGCCATTTTTTGGAAATACCCGCCATAGATAAATCCTTGGGACCGGCGATCGATGCCCTAGGGAGTGGATGTAGGTCGTAGTGCCGAACCACTATAAATATCTTGTTTGTTGGTTTTCTTGTGCCTTTAATTTTTGCTATAAATTGCATGTGTATAAGCCCTAACACATGAGCTATTGTTTGATTTGTATTGGCATATTAGTTAATCTCCAATAGCACAATCTAATAGGTTTTAATTGGCCCATAATTCCGCATATCGATTTTAAACCCCTATTAACTCCCCCCCCCCCCCCTCTAGGACATTGCTACTCGTACTTTCAATTGGTATTAGAGACTCGTGCTCAGATATAGGGTTTAATCGCCATGAGTTGATCCCTAGTGATGCCTAGAGTTAAGAATCATCCAGTTCCCATTTGCCCTGCCAAAAGTAAAACCAAAAGACATGCAATGGCAGCAAATACATGGGATGACTCTTCTAATTCAGAGTAAGATTACCTCTCTACTGCAGATGAAGAGAAATACCTTGCCAATATGAAGGTGAACTTCGATGCCTTTTCCTGAGGATTCTACACCTATAGGTAAATCTACACATTAAATCTCAATCGAAAGGATAGCTGAACCTGAAGATTCATATTGGCATTTCCCAGGGTCCGGTCGACCGGTTGAGGTGTCCGATCGATTTCGGTCGACCGACCCGTGTGCCGGTCGCTGAATAGTGGTTCACTTTGTATCAACCAGCACCTTCCCGATCAACTGACCATAATGGTTCAGTCAACTAGCTGGGGCTTTCGGTTGATCCCGATCAATCGGTTGCCTTTCTTGGTCGCTCAAACCCCCTTACGGGTTTAGTTGACATGTGGTGTACTGGTCGATCGACCGGGTTGACCACAAATCAATCGGTTGGTTTCTCCCAACGCACCGGCAGGCACGGGTTGTAAGAAATTATAGCCGTTGGGAACCGACCAGTTGACTAGTTGGCTCACATTCTGACATCTTATAAATACTTAACGATGTCATTATTGCACATAACCTGAACCAAGTTTCTCCTAAGAGTCCTAGATCATTCCAGAGACCTTTTTTCTCATCCTCGGGATTGGAAAATTCTCCTCTCTCTCTCTCTCTCTTCTTCCCCATTTACATGGCTATGGTATTCCATGTCAATTGATTTGAAGAAGGAGGATTGAGAGCACAAGTCCTTCCCCTTATGTGTTGAACCGATTGATAGATCACACACACACTTATACGGCTGTAAGCCCCTCACCCCCATTGAGCGTTCGTTGGAGCATCATGTACAGGGAGAGGAGCGAGGATTGTGAGCGAGAAGATCAGGACTTCGCGCTCATTCCACCGGACATGCTTTTACATTAATAAATCTATTGAAGAAGCCCATTTGTTTTTAAAATTTATTTAAAAATTGTACGGTTGAAGGTTAGCCATAAAACCTTGAGACGGTTGGAGGTTAACCATTGAAACCTCATGTAATGGTTGGGGGTTCGCCGGTAAAACCTGAGTAACGGTTGGTGGTTAGCCATTTTTGGAAAAACCAGCCATAGAGAAATCCTTGGGATCGACAATTGGTGCCTTTGAGAGTGGATGTAGACCATAGTACCGAACCACCATACATCTCATGTTTGTTGGTTTTCTTGTGCCTTTAATTTTCACTATAAATTGCATGCGTAGACCACCCTAACACATGATCTATTGTTTGATTTGTATTGGCATATTAGTTAATCTCCAATAGAATAATCTAATAAGTTTTAATTGGCCCACAATTCCACATATCGGTTTTAAAACCTATTAACCACCCCCC
>JAUPMG010187988.1:0-10251 GCA_031762675.1 Pachysandra terminalis
TTCCATTTTCTTTTTCTTTGTTCTTTTTTGAAGTTAGGATAGTAATTTAATGGTTTCTATTTGTGTTTTTTTTTTCCCTTTTTTTGATCCTTATTTAGTTTTCATTGTCTTTTTTTATCTGTATCCAGCGTATCGAGACTGTATCGACACTGTATCGACCGTATCAACAACGTATCGCGCGATACGCTGCTTTTTTTGGTGTTTCGTATTTTACATGCATGTATCGTGTCGACCCACTTGATACACGATACGTATAGCTCGATATGGGCGATATGATACGATGTTTTGAACCATGCTTCTGACACAGTTATGCCGGTCCATTGGACCATTGGCCAAACCATTGGACAAATAAATCATAGTGTGATAGAAGCTTTGGCGTAAAGAGAAAAACTGCTAAAACTAGCCCGAGGAGGACCCAAATCTGGAAAAATAGCATGTACCCACCGTCAGAGATGTGTTGGACTCCTTGTGGGCTCATTGGCTAGGGAGGCTGGGGGGTCTGTACAGGGGGCATCTAGAAGGGCTAGATGCTCTCCCCTATGCCAACCAGAACTCTTCCCGTTAACTGCAATTTATGCCGAGAGGTCTCGGGACCCGATTCTCACGCGGTTCGAGCCCGAAAGCTCTTGTTCGCCATTTTTCGACGTGATCTATCTCGTGGAGTGGTTACGCCGAAATTCTGAGACCTGAAACTTACCAATTTGGGAAATGCTTGCTTTGGGGCATTTACGCCAAAAGACAACAGTTACACCAGAATGGCCTGTAGGCACCAATGCTCGACGTAAGTGTCTGTCATGACATAATTTAGTCTAAAAAGGTGCCTTGACTTAAAACATTTGGCCAATTACTTTTGTTAGTAAATATTGATTAAATGAATTATTATCTGACGTTGGATTTGTAGGAGAGGAGATCTCCCATACGGGTGAAAGCCCGCTTCTAGGGGGTTTATGTGGTCCTTAAGGTGTGTTGGCCAAGGGCATGGGTATCGTTGGCAGCTGGTTAGTCCGGCATGCTGACCAAGAGGTCGACAAACAACAAACAAGTTGCTGATGAGTTGAATCGGCACACCAAAAAGTGAAGTGTCACATTAGCTTGACCGGTCAAAGAATTTCATTAATTTGAGTTAGTGCTCTCTCCCATTTTGGTGGGAGTTAGAAAGAGAATTAAAAAAATGAACTAACATCTCTTCCATTATGATGGGAGTTACAAAAGAAACTCCTCTCATTATGAGAAAGGAGTTACAAAATGAGAGAATGGTTGAGATGGGGACAAGTGCCACCACCCTATGGCTTGCTCATGACTATATAAGGCCATGGGTGGCTAAGGCATGGACAACACATAAACACATTACAAGCTTTGAGCATTATACTCTGGCAAAGAGAAAGCTCTCATCCAGACTTAGCTTTTAGCGTTGAACCTCTAGCTTTGAGACGTAGAATCCCAGACAAAGATTTTCTCTGCAAGACATCTCTAACTAAGAAGTCCTTTTGGGCCAGTCAAGCTAGGAGTTCTTCACTTTCTCTACTTGTTTGTGTATCTCATGTTGCCGGTATCTTGGCATTGCCTACCTACCATATCTTATTGACCCGACCACTCCAACCCTGTTCGAGCAACCCTGTAGGAATGGCTATACTACGATTTAGGCCTGCACATGGATCAACCTTCCCTACCCATTTTCTTATTTGGCGGACAAGTTGACCTATCCTTGCCACATGTACTTCTTTTCCCAAAAAGGCACCTACATTTGTGTTTTTACTTTGTTGGATGATCTATCACTACTGATATTTATTATTCCCAAGGGAACTTTGTGTTATACTTCATGGTTATGTTTATTTACACTAAGTAAAACATGATAACAGTTGGATTTACATTTGGTTCATCTTAGAATCTTTTCTTGATTTGTGACCCTTGCCCTGCAAACTTTGACAAAATTCTTCCTTGATCTTGATTGATGGCCTTAAGGATGTTTGCATTTACTCTTCATGTCAAAATTATATGGTTGCTTGATTTTGGAGGTTTTTTTTCATTTCAAAATCTATTTTCTCCTTCCTCTCTTCTCTACAAGCAGGTTTTGATATTCTTATACTCCTTATGTCAAAATCATAAAATATGGTCTTTTGATTCTAGAGGAGTTCTCATTTCCAGATCTTTTTCCTCGTTTGTTCTTCACAACCTGGTTTTGATGTTCTTTTCCCCATTCTAAAGTCTGATACGTGTATTATCCTCTTAAAGCTAGAGATTATGTTTGGTTAGTGTCCATAAGAAGGTAAACACCTGTAATATCCTTAGAAAAGGGAGAAGGTATAAGGAAATATCCCCTCATATCTGTATCAATTGTATGAAGAATAACGAGTCGGTAAAATCTTCTTATGCATTGTGACATTGCTTACCTGGTTTGGTGCTATTTTCTCAAGTTGATCGATTATAATTGGGTCATGCCTCATGATCTCAAGGATGTGATACACCAGTGGAAAGTGAGTGGTGTTATACACAAGCGAATTGATGTATCACGTGGTTTCTCATGCGTAACATGAGGATATTCCAAAGCAAATTATCCAATTTTGTAGGTTTTAGTGGACAGGATCAAATTCCTAGCCACGCAATGAGTGTTGGTACTTGAAGACTATAAAGATCACCAGTTCAGCACCTGGTGAGAGTGTGGGGTGGCAATATCATGGTCCCAATGTAGCTTGTAATGGCTACTTGCACCACCTCCAGAAGTATGTGTCGAACTTAACTTTGATGGCTGTTCTCTTGGAACCCTAGTAGATTGGGTGTATGGGCTGTTTTTAGACATCATCAAAGACAAATACTTATTGGAGATGCGATTGTCATTAGTGCAGAGGCCGAAGCAAGGAATTTGCGGTTTACTAATGGAAGGAGACTATTCTTAAAAATAACTATTGGTTCGTGGAGGTCATCAATTTCTGTTAGATGTTCTTCGTACGTTGCTGCTCAAATGAACACTTGGTTTGCCTGGGTGCCTAGATGGGGTGATAGTTTGGGGATGAGTTGGCGAAAAGTGGTGCAAGGGGTGACGATATGGTTTTTGGAACTGAAATGTCATTGTAGATAGTATATAGATTATTTTATGTGCTGCATTTTTCATGCTTAGATAGGGTTTTCATTTCACTATTTCTGCATTGTGGGCACACGTTGTTCCCTTTTTTTTTTTGATCATTAGCAACATTTTATTAATCATCAAAAGGAGTACAAAAGTATCAAAAATCACGAAATATGATCCAGAAAACAGCAAAAGAAACTATACAAGACATCAAGAAAGAAAACCAACAAAAATCCTATCCATCAGAATTCACAATGTCCTCCCCCTAGGCTTTCCTGCACCAAAAGACTCCACTCCTTTTCTGGCCCACCCATTTGCCATCTCATTAGCAGATCTCAGAACATGAGAAAAAGAAATTCTAAAACCGAGGCCAGCATGTCTAACCCAATGAGCATATCTCCAAGGAAACCTTCCGTCAACTGACATCCAAGATATAATAGAAAGATTGTTGATTCAGTTGTGGGCTATACTGCAGATTGGTTAGGAATATTACCTGAGTTTAAAGACTTTTCAACATCAGATTTTTTTAGAAGTTGGGATACTATGGCTGGGATGTAGTTTAATGTAACGAGTGTTTTTGATTTTTCTTTTTGGCTTTTTAGGTGGTGCAGTGGTTCTCTGTCTTAGGGAACTAGCTGACCCCTTTCTTATATGTTTGTACATTCTTTCTCTTTTATAAAATTTCGTAACCTTCATAAAAGAAAAGATATAATAGAAAGAGAATCCTCCTCAACCTATATATATACTCCAAATTCAACTTCCTCGTTTCTTTCAAACCACCAAGCATAGCCCTAATCTCAACGGTAGTAGAGTCTACAACACCAATCGGGCCCGAAAACACATGGATAACATCACCAACCGAATTTCTAAAGACCTCACCAATCCTGGATCTACCGGGATTACCCAAAGAAGAGCCATCAAAATTCAACTTAATGCAATCCCAAACTGGCGTGCACCAGACCTCCCTGATCTATATGTACTTTTATTATTCTTTATAAATAAATCCTCTCTATCAGTAATATGAAAAGGTAATACTTTTTTGATCAATGGATATAAATATATTAATGGAATAAACAGCAATACACAAAACCCTGACACCAAGGGTATACGTCAGGATATCAACCAGAAAGGATGGAAAACTGACATAAGGAGACAAGCAGAAAAACAGAAACACCCCAAACCCAAGCACACACAACCACAAAAAAGAAAATGCAGAAAATCCTCACTATCAGGTACAAAGCCCTCTCTCTCAACCCTAAAGTTCCTCAAAACTAACGTTTTTAAATTCCGGAGCCATAAAAGCCCAATAAAATAAAGAGAGCTTTGCCTTCCTAACTAGCTGACTCGGAAGAAGCTCATTCCTTTCGAAGATTCTATGATTCCTTTCCTTCCATAAAGACCAAGCAATCACCTTTGGGCTTAAACCCCAAATGATACCCCACCTTGCTTTACGACTCCCGAACTGTATCAAGGCTTCAAGGGTCGAATAAAAGCTCCCTGGATGCACCCAACTCACACCGGAATGCTTCAAAAACCAGCTCCATACAAGAACTTCCCTAGGACAATAGATGAATAAGTGGTCAACAGATTCCTCTATCCCCTTGCACATCACACCAATTAGGAATTGACCATCACCTATTAATCAAATGATCCACTGTGACTCATGGTTCAAAATATCTTATCTCATCAGCTGATACAGTCGATACATAACTTGTATCCACAATGTTGGCATGGTACACAGGTGCATTTTAGGATACGCTAATTTCTACACTTCATAAGTCGATACATGTAACATATCGACCATAACGGTCAATACAACCTATATGTTACAATATAGCGAGTGTGTTCAACCAATATACTCGATACATGTAATGCCTCTAGCTTTCTTACATGTAAAAGCATGCAAAACGAATCATTGGTTCATTGTTCAATTCCCTTTCTCTCATTAACCGAAAAAAAAAACCATTGAAATATAACCAATTTCGTCCGAAAATCTTCTTGGTTTGATTGAAAACATCTAATATTTGGAGCTTAAAAAGCACTTCTCCACTTCATGCATATCTTTTTGAGGTATGCAATGTAAGAGTATTTTTTTTTCCATTCCAACTTTTTACATCTAAAACGTGTTTTAGAGTTATATTATATGGATCTACAAATTTCAAGTACTAATCTAGAGGCCTATTTGTTTTAAGTTTCTATGCACATGCTCGCGCACCGGTTTGTTTCCACATTAACATATATTATGTCTATGGGTGTATGATGTGAAAACATGATAATCTATCATATTTTTAATTCATCTTCGCATCCAAATGAGACTTATTTTAAGTATCCACTATTTTCCATGCGTATCCACCACATCCATAGTTTTTACAACGTTTCCACGCGTATCCGATACGTATCCATTTTTTGTCTAATCAATACGCTTCCTCGATACGATATTTTGAACCATGCTGTGAGTGTTTTATTAAGAGCAACAGTCCACAGGAAGAAGGCGACCTTTGGGTGAATAAGGGATCACCAAATCAACTTTCCCGGCCCAAAATAGACATCCACTTTACTCAAATGATCGTATTGAGAACCTTCTAGAACCATCGAGCTCCCACCTTCTAGAGTCCTCCCTTCCCCCTTCTGCATCGACTAAGACTAAGAATGAGGGATGTCACCGAATTCAGCTTCCAATCAAACAAGGGTCTTCTGTAAAGAAGCTTGCGCTCAACCTCTCTCCCCTCACCCATCAAAACTTCCTTCACCAAAGCCTCATTATTGGCAGTCTCTCTATAAATATCAGGGAAGGTCTTCATAAGAGCTCGATTCCCACACCAGGTATCCTCCCAGAACCGCACCCTTCCACCCTAGCCCACAACAAAGGAAACTTCCACCCTAAAGCTACATTCAAGTATCCACTATAGCCTTCCACGCCCCAATCCCATATGAGAAGATATATGCATTGACTCCCACCCCCCAACAAAACACCCATATTTATCCGAAATCACATGTCTTCACAAGATATCCCTTTCCACCCCAAAACCTTTATAACCATTTACCAAACAATGCCTTCACTAGCTATCTGATCCCCAAACCATCTTCCTTTTTGAACCATCTCACAGACCTCCAATCCATTAAATGGAACTTATGATTCCCATCCAAGTCATCCCATAGAAACGTTATTTGGAGATGCTCCAATCTAGCCACCACTGAAACTGGGACTTTTAAAATGGACATGAAATAAGTAGGAAGATTAGCCAAAGAATTCTGAGAGTAATTCTACCTCCTTTTGAAAGAAGCTTCCCCTTCCACCCTTCCAATCTCTTCTCTAAGCGTTCTACTAGTGGATCCCAGACATCCTTATGCTTGAAGGAAGAGCCTAGAGGAATTCCCAAATACTTCATTGGAAAGGAGCACTTCTTACATCCCAAATTGCCATAAAGAATATCAAGATTCTCCCCACATCACCCACCCCGAACATCTCACTTTTCCTAAGACTAATTTTGGGCCCAAATACCTCTTCAGACTAGAGGAGCAGAACACATCTCAACAATAGGAATTGGTTGGAAGTAGAAGTAGAAAAATTAGGTAACCTTTTTGAACACCTTAAGAGTGTGGTTATTGATGAGTCCTCTACGGAGTCTTGTGTCTGGTGTTTGGACCCTAGTGGAATTTTCTCTTGTAAATCATTCTTCCGTTCTATTCGGAAGAGTAGTCCTAATCCTTTGCTTCCTTTTTCCACCTTCTTTGGGGTTCCAAAGTTCTTCCTAAAGTTAAAATCTTTGTGTGGACTGTTTTTCTTAATCGTATTAATACTTCAGATAATCTTTAGAGGAGAAGAAAGTTCATGGCTTTGTCCCCTCAGGTTTGTGTGATGTGCATGTAAAATGAAGAATCCGTTGACCTTCTTTTTCTTTCTTGTGAGTATGCCGAGGTGTGGAGATCATTTGTGAGGAGTATTGGTGTGGCTTGGGCCCCCTCGAGACATGTGAGAGACCTCTTTGATCAGTGGGGTTTCTCTGCTTTGGGGAAGAAGGGACATATTATATACAAGGTTCTGTTTTTCTGTGTTCTTTGGGAAATCTGGGGTGAGCGTAACAAAAGAAATTTTGAGGATTCATAGAGGAGTTCGAATCTACTTATTGATATGATTTTGGGTACCACGACTGCTTAGTGTGGGGTTTTTCCAGTGTTTCAGAATGTTTCTTCCTCTGATCTTATTAGATGTTGGGAAACCATTATTGTGAATTGTGATGTAGTTTTCTGCATGGTTTTCTTGGGTCTCTTTAGAATTGCTTTTGTTTTTTTGTAGTTGGTTCTCTTTCTTGGGGAACTGGCTACTTTCTTTTTGCTTGCTTTTTGTACATTCTTCTCTATCTATATATCTTCTTTGTTATTGATCAAAAAAAAAAAATGTTAGAAGAAGCCCCACAAAATAGGACAGCACTGTCAGTAAACTGGAGATGAGTTATCTTCATACCCTTCGACCCCACACAAAAATCTTCCAAAAGATCATTAGAAGCAACTTTATCCACCATTGTACTTGGGGCTTCAATCACTAGGGTGAACAAATATGGGGATAAAGGTTCCCCTGGCCTCAAAACCCCGGATGGAGTAAAAAAAGCCGAGGCCACCCTATTAACCAACACCGAGATGAATGCTGAAGATAGGAAAGCTCTAATCCATCTCCACCTAGCCGCAAAGCCCATCCTTCTCATTACATAGAGGAGGAAATACTAATTAACATGGTCATATGCCTTCTCCATGTCCAATTTACAAACCAAACCATTCCCACCCTCCCTCAACTTGGAGTCCAGATACTCATTAGCAAATATTGGCGGGACCCCGTCAACTATTTGTCTTCCCCCAACAAACACAGATTGGGATTCAAACACAACCAAAGGTAGCACTCGCTTCAGTTTATTAGTGAGAATCTTAGACATGATCTTATAAAAACTGCTGACCAGGCCAATGGGATGAAAATCCTTGAAATTAAGAGCACCTTCTTAGGTATCAAAGGAATGAAAGTAGCACCAGCTCTTTTGTCAAGTATTCCTCTATCTAGAAAGTCCTCATCCATCACATGTATTTATGTAGGTAAAAAAATGCACTGTAGATGTAAAAATGAACAAAGTTGATTGCTACTTAAGACACTGTTATCCTATAGGCTAACATTTTATTTTATTCTACTATCTTTTTATATAGTTGAAACTAACTTGATGATGCCAAAGAAATACATTTTTTTGATGGATAAAACAATTATAAGAAATTTAATAACCACTAACTTTTGATTGCTTTTTTGGTTTTGAAATTCCTCTGAATTAGTTCTCTATGTCTTGAACCAAAATCTCATTGTAGTTAAAAAAATAATTACAAGAAGTTGGTTGAACTTCCTTAAAATTTGGCCATAAGTTCTATAACTTTGGAATTAATTTGATGCAATTGTAATGTTAGACTTAGTCTAACCAATTACAAAACTTTAGTGGAAGTCTTGGAATTAATTCAGATAAACTTTGGCAGTCTATTACAGGCCTTTCGGACTCCATATTTCTCTATTTTAGTCATCTTTTTGTGCTTCTGCCTTACTTTTTGGTTCAAATAATCGCCTCCTTTGAATCTCTCAACGGAAAAACTCCAACTTCCCTTTGATTGATGAATATAGGAAGGAAACATCTCGTGGCTTGAAATTACTTCCTGGATATATCTTTCTCTTGGTTTCTCTTGGACAATTTATGCATGGGATTTTTCTTTCAAGATTATGAGCGCATGAGATCATGGTTATCATATGTAAATGTATCAGTTATCATTTTGTGGTTTGCGGTTATTATTTAATACTTTGCTTTTTGGGATGTACAATCTTGTCAGCATGGGACCCTTTTCGAAGGAGTTCGTTGCATGAGTTGTCAATTGGGTTCTCTATTACTTTGGGATTCCTGATTGGGGGCATTTGAATTCAAATTTGGGACCCATTTGTAGAGAGAATGGATAAACAGCTTTCATCTTGTAAAGTCCTATATTTATTTTGGGGGCAGAATCACACTTATCAGGAGCAGCCTTGCTAGTCACATGGTCTACTCTTTCACTCTCTTTAGATAGCCTGCATTGGTGGCCAATAGGTTGGAGAAAACACAAAGAGGCTCCTTTGGGGAAAAAGTGGGGACAAGATGAAGTATCACTTGGTCAGTAAAGAGCTATCTCTTGTTTGAAAGCCCCTTTTGTGTGGATTGTGGTCAGTGAGGGAAGAATACTCACTACTGAGAATCTTTTTCATAAAGGATGGACGATACCTAATTGCTGCCCCTTGCATTTTCAAAAAGAGGAAACTGTTAATAACCTACTTGTTCGCTGTTTGTGTCTAAGAAAGTATGGAGCTTCTTCACTTATTTGTTTGGATTTTATTGGACGGTGTTGGATTCAGTTAAGAAGAAGCTATGATGTTGCCTATAAGTCCTTTCAGGGAGAGAGGTAGGATCATTTGTAGTATTATGCCTTGTACAATTTGGTGGGAACTGTGGTGAGGGAAAGATAAATTTTTGAAGACAAAAAGTGACTTATAAATCGAGTTTGTTCAAATGTAGGGTCAATGGTTATGGATTGGTGTTTGGCGATCTCAATTTAGTCATGTAAAGAGGACAGATTTTGTTTTTAGATGGGGTGATCTGTTGGCTTAATTATGTAGCAGTGGTGGGAAATCTCTTCCCAGATATGTAATTAATATTTTCATACCAATCCAACAGGTTCCATTTTCTGTCAAAAAAAAAAAAAAAAAGCTTTAGCATCTCTCGAATAAGAATAGATTTTTGAGATTTATTTTATTTTTGTTCATTGTTTTCTTTGAAACCTCGTCTATGGAAAAGGTAGGACTGACCAAGTATGCAAAGCAACAACTATACTGGTAAATTTATTTATTTGTTCGAGTGTTATTGTGGCTACACATCTTATGCATTAAGGTTCTGAACTATATTGACTCATTTTTCTTCTCTCAATTTTCTTCCTGTTGGCTACTGTTTCTAATTTCGGTTTACTTCTTGAGCACATACTCTTATGTTTAATTATTTGTTCTTTTCAAAATTTTGGTTCAAACTTTGATGACAGCAATAGCACACAATCTATGATTCATGTCAATGACAGCTTACCAGATGGTGTTTTATATATAGTGTGGACGTACGTTCCATGTCGTCTTATTTTATGGCACTATATCC
>JAUPMG010188008.1:0-10251 GCA_031762675.1 Pachysandra terminalis
GCTAAGCTATTTTAAGAAGTTAGAAAGGTGGATGAGGCACAAGTTAGGCAATGCAGAAGCCAAGAAGATGTTTTCAAAAGCAGTGTATTTGATCAGCATTGGAAGCAACGATTACATGATCCCATACATCACCAACTCCAACATTTATGAATCCTACTCCCAAACGGAATATGTAGCAATGGTGATCGGCAACTTGACCAATACAATCAAAGTACATCTTTTCCCTCCCATGTATATTTTATTTAGGCTGTGTTTGATTAGCAGGAATCTATAGGAAAGGAAAGGAAAACCAATTTTCCAAAGAAATCTGTACGTTTGGTTCATTGGAAAATGTGGGTCCACTAGAGAGTACTTTCCAAAAGTGTCCCATTTTTAATGAAAAGCCTCTCGAACTTTTCCCCTTAAAATGAAGGGGAAATGATGGAAAGGAAAGTGCTCTTTTACTTTCCTTTCTATCCTTTTCCAATTAACCAAACACGGAGTAATACAATACCTTAAAAAACAAAAAAAAAGAAACAAAAAAAAAGCATGTAGATTTCATCTTTAATTGTTTTGGCAGGAAATATATAGTAATGGAGGAAGGAAATTTGGTTTCGTTAGCATGGGACCTTTGGGTTGCCTACCCGGCATGAAGGTACTGAAACAGGAGAACAATGGTGACTGCGTAGAAGAAGCTTCAGCAATAGCACGACTGCACAACAGAGTTCTATCAAAACGACTTAAGGATCTCGAGAGAGAGTTGGAAGGATTCAAATATTCTAATCCAAACTCCTACACTTCTCTTAGCCAGTTAATGAAGCATCCTACAAAATATGGTATGTCATATGGATAATCCATTGCAACAATAGTGTTAAGGATCGGCCGATCGAACTCAAGATTGGCTTAGGACAAGTCACGATCCCAAGCCGATCTCGAAATGCACTGAAATTCTTTGACTCGGTCCGAAACTGAGTCAGATCATACAATTCAGACGAGTCAGATAGGACGATCCAATATATGGATCGTCCAATCTGACTCAAAAAATTTATGATTTAAAAAAAAGAAAATACTTTGGGCCATGTTTGGATCAGCCGATCCCCGATACTGAGTTTAAACACTGTGATTGCAACAATGTCATTATTTATAGATTAAGGGAAAAATTAGATAGTCAAGATACTTGTAGTATAGTCTATAATACAGTGATTAAGTAACTTTAATCAAAAAAATTTGATTATGTTGTATAGGTTTCAAAGAAGGAGAGATTGCATGTTGTGGCATAGGGCCATATAGGGGCGTCTTAAGCTGCGGAGGAAAAAGAGTAATAGAAGAGTATCAACTATGTGATAATGTCAATGAATTTGTATTCTTTGATTCTGTTCATCCAACTGAAAGGGCAAACCAGAAATTGGCTGAGCTGATGTGGGGTGGAACCCCTAACATTGTGGGACCTTATAACCTCAAGACTCTATTCGAGCATCCATAAATATAGCTGTTACAGGTGCAAGTGACTCATTCACTGAATTAATGTATCCGAGAATTGGAAGGACATATTTATTTCATTCTACTGATTTATTTGTTGAAGAATAAAGTGATTTGTTTAGAAATTTTTGCTCATTGTTCATATTTATATACCAAGAATATTATTCCATTCTTAAGAAAACAATTATATCTTTTCAGCCATGTTTTGTTAAGGAAAAAATTTCGGTTTTGGAAGGATTGTAGGTGTGTGAGTGTTAACAGCTATTGTTCTTGTTAAATTTGGCCAACCCATGAGTCGACTTGCCAAGTCATAAATTATAATAGGAGATTTGAAATGCCACTCCCGGCAACTGGTTAGCCATTCCTTTCTTTATTTTGAAACTATCCTAAAATTTCTAAGAGAAACCTCCCAAACCTCCTCTCTCTCTCTCTCTCTCTCTCTCTCTCTCTCTCATTTCTACAATGAAAACAAACAGAGCACTTCATTTTAACTTAATTCCGTCTCGGAATCTCTAGTTCTACAGTTCGTGAATGACAAAACAATCAAACTTAATTCACTCAAATTTAGTAGGGATGAGGGGTGGATATGTCATTATCTTTAAGACATTTAGTGCTTCTGCGGAAAAACTCCGGCACAGTAGAAAAATGGCAGCACGACGTATTCAAGATGCAACAGCCCAACAGCACTGTAAGGCTTCCTTGTTATGCACGGAACAGGGGAGATCGAGCTCACCACAGAACACACTGTTTTTATGTCACGCGGGCTCAGATGTGCGGACGCACACGCATTAAGTGTTTCCAGAGCTGGCATCCCAAATCTCACTGGATGGGCTTTGGGTTGCTCCGGGAGCCCACTGTGCGCACGATGGCTCCCCACACATCTCCACAAGCTTACTAGCTCATGTGAAGGCAAACACTTATATCTCACGAACTTTTCTTGTTAACTTCTAATGTAGTCTCTTTTCTCTACACACATACAAGCACACTTAAGTGCCCCAGGTTCAAGTCATCTAATATACACAATAAATACCTTTTCTTTTTTCCTTTTTTTTTTTATAGAAATACTGTAATAGAATCAAATTCAAATCTAAATCCAAACTAAAACCAATGTTTTGTTTGAAAAATCTAAGAATTTAGATTTAATTACTGTATCATAAGAGAAGAAGTTAAGAAAGAAGAAAATTGCACTATTTGAAAGCTAATTAGAGTTGAGCCAAACTGCCAACAGGTCAACCAATGCTAAAGTTCATTGAAGAGGAAATGTACCCAGAGACAATAAATAGAAACCTTTTTAAAGTTCAATGAAGAGAAAAAACATAAAATAGGATTTCTCTGTATTAGAGTTCTTAGCAAAACAATTATCATTGAACACTGAACTCACAGAAGCATGGTGTAAGGGATCGTCCGATCCCGAGTTGGATAGGACGATCCAACTCTGGATCGGAGGGGGACGATCCCTGAGTTGGTTCTGATCCGAGACAAACCCCAATTTTTTTTAATTAACTGCAGTCGGACAAAATGAACCAGTTTGTCCGGTCCAAATCTCAAAAAAACAAACCGCTCATCTTTGTTTTAAAACAAAACCCTGTGATTCGTTTCAGATGGTTCCAGAACGAGGGAGAAGCCAAGAAGAGGAGAAAATCAGAGGAGACCGGAGAACGAGCGAGAAGAGAAAATCAGGTACTTCTTCTTCTTTCTTCTTCTTCTGTGAAATGAAGCTTTTCTGAATCTCTGATTTCTTTTTGTTTTGAAGGAGCGAGAAGAGGAGAAAATCAGAGGGAAGCCGGACGCCGGAGAACGAGCGAGAAGAGGAGAAAATCAGGTACTTCTTCTTCTTCTTCTTTCTTCGTCGTCTTCTTCTTCTTCTTCTTCTTCCGTGAAATGCAGCTTTTCTGAATCTCAGATTTCTTTTTTACTTTTAAATTTTTTTTCCGGATCGTCCCGGATTGTCCGATCCAAAGTTGGATCGGCAATCCAACTCGGTCTCGAATCGGGACGATCCCCGATCCGAAACCGAGTTCAAACACTATGCACAGAAGTGTAAGAGAAAGATCTGAAATCCCTACTATGCAGTAGTTAAACAAAGAATTTTATAGCCTTTTCACAAAAATAAAATAACAGAAAATCCCATTGACACCATCTTGACCACCATCGCCATCTCTAACCATCAGTTCCGAACTACTACTACAACCACCTTGCAATGTGAAGAGAAACTGATTTCATTGATAATTCAAAGTGATTACAAAGAGATCCTATTAGGGATTTAAAAAGAAAAGAGACAACAATAAATATAGAAATTAATTCATCGTAATCTCTAATTAAAAACTAAATTCAAACCATCTTCTAAATCTCTTCAACCAAATCTTCATGATCTCAATCTTCTCCTTCAATCACTCTACTAAATCTTTTTAATCAAATCTTCATCATCTCAATTTTCTCCTTGAATCACTCCTTGAGTTGATAGGATACTCTACAACTTACCATATTACCTTACTCCCATACATTTGCTCTATTACAATGCCCCCACATCATATTGGATTTTAAAACAGAAAAAGAAAAGATAAAAATAAATTCCGATTATGAAAGACAAAAAGAGTGCTTCCAAAAGACTTAATACCACGTGATATATATATTCAAAATCTAATTTTTCTTAAATTATTAATTGTTTAAGTATGTAAAGACCTAGAAACATAAAAGCACATGATATAAATTATGAAGTCTTGAATGCATGATTTTTTAATTATCTAAAAACTATTAAATAGGTTAAATATTTATATTTAAAATCAAAAAGTATAAAAAACTAAAGTGCTAAAGCCAAAAGCTTATCGGATTGGATCGGATTCGGACATCTGAGTTCCCAATCAAACTCAAATTCGGATCACATGATATTGGATCTGATTCGGATATTCGGATTTTGTTACAGATCGGATTCAAATATATCAGAACTCGATCCGAATCCGACCCGTTGACAGGCCTACACGTGAACGATACTTTAAGCATGAAAAGGGTTTCACTACTATTTAATGACTCAACATCTTTATGGGCCAAACTCATCGGGTACAAATACTTTCAAAATGAGTTGTTACTCTAAGCGCCCATTAAGGCCATAGATTCACGTCTCTGGAAGTAGGTTTGTAAGACTAAGGGGCGTTTGGTGGGGATTTTGGATTATGGATTCTGATTATAATCCTGGATTAAGAAAATCCAGATTCTTATTGTTGATTTTCAAAATCCATAATCATGTTTGGAGATATTGGATTCTGAAATTTGATTCTGCCAACTAGAATCCAAAATCTCATTTGGTTGACCCATATTATAGAGATAGATTTTATACTTTCTACATTAATGATAGTATACATAAAATAAAATCATAAAGAAGTATAATTGTGTTATAAAATATTAATCGATGATTAAATAAAAAAATAACAAATCTCATAATCATAAAATATTGCCTAGCAAATAAAACTATCAAAGCATGTCTCGTGATCATTGTCCAACATCTCCCTTCATTGCATCTGCGAGCACATCTCTAAACACTCTCATCTCGTTACTTTGTTGAGATGGCAACAAACCATCAAAATTGATCTCGTCATCATCCATATTATTGCTATCAACAATGATCAAATCCTCATTCTTGTATTGCTCAAATAACCAATCCCGTCTCGCTAGCTGCCTAATAAAACTGTGTATAGCACATACAGCAAGTACAATCTTCACTTGGGTTTGGTACGAGTAAGGAGGCATCATCTAAAAGCATCGGAAATCGCTCTTTTAACACACCCAAACATCTTTCAATTACATTCCTCAATGAAGAGTGAACATGCTTAAAAATCTCTTTTGATCCACTTGCTCTTCCACCTCCATGACGATAATCTTGAAGATGCTATCGAATTCCTCTATACAATGCGAGAAATCCTGCCATTTTAGATAACTAGCATGAACCACAGTATTTACATGAAAAAGTAGCATTAGTTTATTGTTAAATACAAAAAAATAATAATTAGTAAGTTAATAAATATAACCACATAATTACCTAGTGGAGCATGGGGTAAGTGCAAAGTAGGGTTATTTATTGCTTCCAACATAACCTGTGAATCATGTGCCGTCCCCTCCCATCCTGTTAATATCCAAGTGAATTGCATATCAAAGGAGTACACAACCATTACATTTTGTTTAATAGCTCATAAACTCGCAGATCGATAAGCAGCTTGTCTATCAACCGACATACATGCAGATACATGTGTTCCATCAATCACACCAATGCAATCCTTGAACCAAGGCATGTATTTTTATTGTTTACATATTTCAGGTGGTGTCTGATCAAATGAGGGAGACACTATTACTTCCCAAACTTGACAAGGGCATTTAACACATTAAGAAAATGTCTACTCACTGTTTCCTCAGAATGTTGGAACCTATCTTGAATTATAAAATTTCTTTGGTTATATCCAAGTGTAAGGAGAAACATCTCAAGTTACTCCTCGATAGTAATATGCCTTGTAGGTAGTAATAGACCCCTTTCCTTCATTGCATTTGCTAACTGATAAAATGCACATTTATTCATACAAAATAAGCCACGAAATCTTACAGGAGAATTTGCTTCAAGCACCTCCTTCAACCAAGCATTTCCTTGTAAAATCGAATTGTGCACCGGTTCCTTTACTATCTTTGAGTCCAGAAAACTTTGTAAACAAAGTGCGAATGTCAAGTAATATAAAACTTCCTCAATGTCTTCATCTGAGCTCATCTTAACTGTATACCAAAGTTTAAATCAATTCAATGATATTACAAAAATGTCTCAAATTATTTGTTCCATGTCAATATTTAATCATATTGGACACTCGCACTAATCAAGTCATTCATGCTAATGAATTGTAAAATAACACATCTTATGCATTGAAGACTAATAATTTTATTCACTTTTCAAACTAGAAAAGTGCATCACAAGCACAAACCATAGAAAAATCACCTATTGTATATAAAATACCAAATTAACATAATACTTGCGACAACCAAAATCCTAGACCAATAAATAAAAACAAAACATGAACTATATCAAAAAGTGTATAAAACCAAAATAACATGACATCTCCGGAAACTAAACTCCATGATCGTAAAGCTGGGTGGATGACCACAAATAAATCTCTCTTATCAGAATTCATGAATAAGTCTAGCACATCCATGTAGAAGTCACCACCAACCTCCACTTCCTCCATCTCTTCAAGAATCTTCACCGCAATAGTATATGGGTTGTCGGTTAGTTGTGGTGGTGAGCATGGTGGGGTTGGTGGTGCCTGTGTAAATCCCCGAATTAGTTTGAGTAGATAGTTTCACTAAGTCAGCAATTGCCTCCCGTATCTCCCCTCTAAAGCTATCTCTTTTCGGACGTGATTGCTCAAATCGACACTTCCTTCTGCTAACTCCATCAACATCATTATTTGTAAGGTCTTCAACTTCATTGCCAGGAGCATTAGGATCTAACTCATCTAGTCCAGGATTTTGTGATTGACCTTCTTGAACTGAACACGTTGCATCCTCACCAGAAGCTGTTGTACCATCGAATAATGTAGTCAATTCATCTTCAAACTACAGTGGGCCTTTCCTGAAGATTTTAGCATTTGAGTGCCTTTGTATCAAGAATCTTATTGTGTATTAGACTAACTAGTATCAATCAAGACACAATGAAATAAAATTAATACAAAACCTAAAGATTACCTTAATATGATTTTTCCACTCCTCTTCTGGTGTTACAATGGATTTCTTATCAAGATCCTACCCAACCCATTTTTTCCTTTAATTGTCTTACATTCTTTATATTCATTTCTCATATTTTGGAGAACATTTCTCATACTTTAATCCTGTCTTTTTATGAAACTCATTGATGATGTTATCATAGCCTCTTTGATTAAAGATAGTTGTTGGCCTACTTCCCTTATGAATCTCCTCAACTACGATTTCAAGAAATATTTTGTATACTCATATGACCAAATGGCTTTAACTTTCTTTTGTATTTGTGTATTATTTGGTACTGTCACCATCTGTTAGAAAGGACGTGAGTTCTTAAACAAGAATAGAGAATAGCAATACAAAATATATGTTTGTAGATTAATATTCTAGCCATGTGCTAATAATCACAATAATAATTACATACACGTATAAACATGACCTATCACAATTATATGAAGTAAAGTTTCTAGTAGACAAACTTTTTATGTTTGATTGATGGATGAGTTCCCAAAGGGATAGAGATATGGTGGATATCTCCAATAAAATAAGCAAAAATTCAAATCTTTAGCTTTATATCAAATGTACATAGTAGCAATTAAAGCATGCATATACTAATCCCTCGTAAATCCAAACAAAAAAAAAATTAATCTATAGTAATAATCACAAAAACACATGACAATTGTGAGATCTAGTTCTTTTTTATTCATATAAAAGTGCAGATTATAAAATCTAATAAGAAGTAAAAAGCAATGCTAGATAAGATCAATTATTTATCAAAAAAAATATTAAAAGAAATTATTAAAATAGAGAAAGAAAATCAATAAAATCATAAACAAAAGTGTCTCACGGTGCCCACTAACTATGAAAAAATATAGAGGGTGGGCTTCTAAGAGGTGACCGAAAAAACAACTACAGGTTAAGAGAGAGAGAGAGAGAGATCTTGTGTCTCGCATTTTTCAATAGATAATTGTATTTCTTAAAAAAAAGAAAGAAAAAACGAATCGGTCTGTGTAGATGCAAAATAAGGGATTAAAAAAAATAGACGTGATAGAGATATAGAGGGAAGGGTCGACTATGAAAAAAATCATGGGAGATAGAAGATTTGCAAGATGGGACTACAAAAAAAGATGAGAGAGGGGGAAGAGTAGGCTGGAAAAAAAAAACACAGAGAGAGGGAGAGAGAGTTATTGTGACTTACACAAAAAAAAAAAAAAAAAACAGATGTGAGAGAGAGGGAAGTTGACTGAGAAAAAAACCATGGGCAAAGTGGATAAAGGTTTGCAAAAACAATGGGACTGAGAAAAATAAAAACCATATGCGAGAAGAGATAGAGAGAGAGAGAGAGAGGCAAGAGTCGACTGCAAAACCCATGGAGAGAAAGAGAGAGGAAAGAGGAGATAAAGAGAGATTTCTTGATGCTTACTTGTTCTTGCTCGTCGGGGAAGAAGACGATGGGAAGACTTGCTCGTTGGAGAAGACGATGTGAAGAAGAGAAAAAAAAAATATTAGGGCTTCTCTATTTAGCCAGAATCCCATAAATCTGATTAGAGTCAGATTTAGCAAGAATCGGCTAACAATCTGAGAATCCAATTTTTTATGGATTCTGGTTTTTGGTAAGATTATAAATTCGGATTGTATAATCTAAACTATAACCCAATTAGGGCTGTTTGGTTAGGATTGTAGAATCTGATTCTATAATCTCCACCAGGCTCCCCCCAAAAACAAGAATCCATAAAAAGTTGGATTCTCGGATTGTTAGCCGAATCTTGCTAAATCCGACTCTAATCCGATTTATGGGATTCTGGCTAAATAAAGAAGCCCCGATACTTTTTCTCTCTTCTTCCCATCGTCTTCTCCAATGAGCAAGTCTTCCCATCGTCTTCTTCCTTGACGAGCAAGAACAAGTAAGCATCAAGAAATCTCTCTCTCTCTCTCCATGGGTTTTGCAGTCAACTCTTCCCTCTCTCTCTCTCTCTCTCTCTCTCTCTCTCTCTCTCATATCTATTTTTTTCTCAGTCCCATTGTTTTGTAAATTTTTATCCTTTTTGCCCATTCTCAGTCGACTTCCCTCTCTCTCTCTCTCATCTGTTTTTTTTTTTTTTTTTTTCTGTGTAAGCCACAAGAACTCTCAATCTTTGTGTTTTTTTTTTCCAGCCTATTCTTCCCTCTCTCTCTCTCTCATCTGTTTTTTTAGTCCCATCTTACAAATCTTATATCTCCCATGATTTTTTTCTTAGTCGACCCTTCCCTCTATATCTCTCATGTTTTTTTTTTCAATCCCATTGTTTTGCATCTACACAGACCCATTTGTTTTTTTTATTTAAGAAATACAATTACTTACTATTGAAAAACGTGGGACGTCTGTTTTTTTTTCAATCCCATTGTTTTGCATCTACACAGCCCCATTCTTTCTTTTTTTTTTAAAAGAAATATTTACTATTGAAAAACGTGGGGTGCTTAACCATTGTACATCATCACATTGTGATGTGTAAGCCATAAGAACTCTCTCTCTCGCTCTCTCTCTCTCTCCCCCCTTCTATTGATTAACATGTAGTTTTATTCTCAGTCATCTCTCACAAGTCCACCCTTCTCTATCTTTTTTCACAGTTAGTGGGCACTATGAGACACTTTTGTTTCTGATTTTATTGATTTTCTTCTCTGTTTTAATAATTTCTTTTAATTTATTCTCTGATAAATAATTGATTTTATCTAGCCTTCCTTTTATTTATTAGATTTTATAATCTGCACTTTTATATGAACAAAAAAGAACCGAATCTCACAATTATCATGTGTTTTTGTAATCATTACCGTAGATTATTAATTTTTTTTTTCAATTTAGATTTACAAGGGATTAATATATGCATGCTTTTAATTGCTATTATGCAGTGTTATTAAAGGCGACAGCCTAGGCGCCTAGGTGGCCGTCTAGGCCAGTAGGCGGTATCCCAAGGATCCAGGCGATGCCCGCCTAGTCTCCTACTTTGCCTGAGCGGTCGCCCGGATGTTAATTTTTTTTAAAATTTTAATTAATATATTTATTAAGTTTTAATTATGTTTAAATTTTAT
>JAUPMG010188030.1:0-10250 GCA_031762675.1 Pachysandra terminalis
CAATTAAGCCCAACTAAATAGACTAATATGCATAAGTAAGAGGCATAAAAGTACAACTATTAGATACTTATCAATGATTATGTTATATTTCATTAATTGCATATATTCTATTTTAGTCTATGCATATTATTGGAGAGTGGCTTTGACCCTATTTCAATCTTAAATACAACTTAATTGTTTTATTTACTGAGCTAAGTATAGCTGACGCCTTTGAGCAACACTTTTAGGTAATTTAGATGGAGGATTTAACTATAATGGTGAACAAGATGAAGAACAAATGTATAATGAGATGGCTGGATTTGATGCATGCGTGGAGTGATTTTTACTTAGAATTCTGTAACAGGATTTATTATTTCTTAGTTAAGTATTATGTATAGGGATAGGATTTGATTTAAGCATGAGAATAGGTTATATTTTTATTTGTTTTTTGCTGTGATTTTCCTTAGATGTTTTGGATGTAATAAATTAGTTATTTGATTATTTTCTATAACGTAATTTCCTTTAAGTTTTATTAAATTCAGATGGTTTGGCTCTTATATTGATTACCACTCCCGATGTATTTGGAATGAGAGTCATATTTCAGACTTAAGGGGTTCAACATGAATTCCTTAAATTTAGAATGTGACAAATATGCAATGCAGCTATATAGTATACGTTTAATGTAGGTTCTACATATGATTTTAATCATACTACCCAAAAATTCTTACTTAGAAACCATCCCTTAATACATGACAGAAATAATAGATTATTCTATGTGTACATCATAGTTTCTAGTGGTTTCGACCTAGAGGACACAAGCGCCTCGCCTTATTTTCGATTATAGGGACTAATCCCAAGACCTCATAATAAACACGAACCTTCCTTTGTGAACCATACGTTAGCCAATCTACTAACAAAATTTCACTCATATGATTCGGATATTGGGTATCATACACATGAACCTTCCCTCACCTATCATTTTACAACAAGTCTCGTGGAATATCCCTCTTTATGAGAGAAAACAAATAACTGGTTTATTGGTAACGCAAATCCCTCAACATATGCAAATAGTTCATCCAGAACTTCCTCTACTATTAAGATTTCCATATCATAATACTCTCGTTATAATAATAATCTCCGTCAATATGAATTTATGAAGGTCAAGTCAATGCATTAGACCAATACAAGGTCATTATGCGATAAAATGGGCATATGCTGTGCAAGTGAGAATGTGCGCTTTAACTAAGCAAGCATGGTATGTGTACAATGTGCAACGTGATCTAACTAACATGATAGCAGAGAAGATATAAGTAATGTGAACCAATTAGCTTGGTAGTACTGATTATGTAAGTAAATCACATCAAAGTATCATTAATTCACCAAACACGTATCTACAATGTATAACATGATAGCAATGATTATGAAGGTATATCAAATATCACATGGTCATCAATTAAGCAATTAGGCCCATAGCCCATAAAGAAGTCAGTACGTGCAATATGAGTTCAAGTCAAATACCAACAGTTTAGCAAACATAGCAATTAGCTTCATAAAGAAATAAGTATATAAATTAAACATAATCGAGCATAACTAATATCATAATTAATCTAATCATGTCCAAACAAACATTTATGTGAAATCTCAGGTCAAATGGACAAACTTGGTAATTCTTTGTAAACCGAGGGTCAGCCGAACAGGCTCGTAGGGTCTCGGTGGACTCTTCGGTATACCGAAGGGTCTGTCAAATCCCCATCTAGGTTTCTGGGTTGGTCATCTTGTCAGATTCGGTAGGGTCTCGGTATGCCGAGGTGTCAGGTTCGGTAGCTGTTCCAGTAAGTCAACGTTTTGGTCTATGATGCTCGGTAGGGTCTCGATAGGCTTTTGGTAGCTTTTACAGAATTCAAAATTTAAGACCGTTACCTTCGGTAGGGTTTCGGTATGCCGAGGAGACTGCCGATGGTTTTCTGGGTTGGTTCGGTAGTCTGTTCTGCATGCCGAGCAAGCTGCCAAACCTCGGGGTCTTCACAAAAATCAATATTTCTCATACCTTTTCAAATCACAAAACACTCTTAAGTAACCTTTCTTAGTATTGAATTCCGAACAAAACCCAATAAATAGATCATATAAAACGATACTTTAAAATCAACTCACCATCTCCCACCATTAAAACTTGGAAAGCAAGTAACCCATTAGAATGCTTCATGCACAATGAAAAACAACATATGCACCTATTAAAATCATAAATAATGATATACTTGAGTACATACCTTTCTGACTTTTGGTGTAGAGAATTACACCTTCTTCTTCTTCTTCAAGTAATAAATTAACCTCCTATAGTCTTGTGTTTATATAGACACTTAGAGACTCTATTATTAGAAGCTATTAACTTTTAATCTCAGCCCTTAGATGGATATTTTAAATCTCGGTCCTCAGATGGATTTCCCAGCCCATGTGGGTTTCTAATTTTGACTTCCTTCAAATTCTACTTTTAGAAGCTTAACTTTAATTTACATAACTTAGTCTCTAGAAGCTTTCCTTTAAATTCTGTTTCCAGCCCATGTGGGTTCTAATTATAGATTTTTAATCTTAACCATTCATTGGGAATTGAAGGCTCCTACAAGATCTTAGCCATTGATTTATATATTGAGATTCTTACAAGATCCTAGCCACATGTCATAACTTTAGAAGTTATGATTGTGTGTGCTGAATCTAGTTTCCTTTTGGTACAACCCACCAATCACAATCAGTCAAAAGTCAAACATGATAGCCAATTACTAAAATTTTAAATTAACCCATAATTTTTCATTATTTACATATTGTCCCTATTATTTTTGTTGGGTTATTACAGCCAAATACTTCAATCATTGTGCTTCGGTCTGGTTATACAAGGCCAAGTACTTCCATCATTGTGCTTCAGTCTAGTTATACAAGGCCAAGTACTTCCATCATTGTGCTTTGACCTAGTTAAATAGGGTCAAACATCTGATCCATATCTTAACCTGGTCAAATGAGGTCAGGCATTTTGTACTTCGGTCTGGTTGTACAGGGCCAAGTACTTTGCTTCGATCTAGTTAATAGGACCAAGTGTCTTTCTTAGTTATTTCGACCTGGTTAAATAGGGCCAGCCATTTTTGTAATCGCAAACTAAAATAATAGGGTTAATATGTAATTAATAAAAATATAGGGGTTAATTTAAAATTTTAATAAGTTAGCTATAGGTTTAACTTTGACTAATTGTGATTGGTGGCTAAGTGGTTAACACACAATCATAACTTTTTAAGTTATAATGTGTGGCTGAGATTTTGTAGGAACACTTAATTTAATTTAATGGTTGAGATTCAATAGGATTTAATATTGGTTCTAATCTAGTTAGGATTCAATAATTAAAAGGATAATTAACGATTAGTTCAACTAAAACTAGGAATCTAGATCTAAATATTAGAATTATACTAATCTAATCTAAAGGCTGAGATTTAGTAAAAGAATATTAATCTAAATAGGATTAAGTTAGATAAAGATAATGATTAGTTCATCTAGAACTAGGACATTTTAATCTTAATGCTAGAATTAAACTGATCTAATTTAATGGCTAGGATTAAGTAGATAATTAAAACCAATCCTAAACCAATAAGGATTAAGATTATATAAGATTAACTTATATTCCAATTATATTTAGAATACTTAAAATCAATGGCTGGGATTTTGTAGGAACTAATCAATTTAATCTAAGGGTAGAGATTTAATTACTAATCCTAATAAGATAAAAACACTTAGACTAATAGGGACTAATAACAGAAACTATAAGAACACTAGTGTTGGACCTGTGACACAAAATTCAAAGGAAGAAGAAGAAGAAGAAGAAGAAGGTACAGCAGTTGGAACTTGGAATTGCAGAAGATCAAAGAAGAAGAAGAAGAGAAAGGTGTTCATTTCAACACTAACTCAAAATCCAAGGTAAGTATTCAGATTAAACTTTATTTTCGATATGAACTAAGTGCATAAGTCATATTCAGTGAGTATGACACAGCACAACCATAAAATTCTATATTGTCTACTCTTTCTTCATGAAAACATGATAAAGACATTAAATTTATGGGTTTAATACCCTACAATTATCAAGGTGGGTTAAGTGGCTAAGACAAGATGTAAATATTGGGTTTTGTTTGGAATTGGATTTCATGGTGTGTGTTTTGATAAAATAATTGTTAAAAGAACACTTAAATACCAAAATGATGATGTTTTGGGCTTGTCCTGAGCATCAGCTATCCATTTGGGGCAGTCGATGGCTTCTGGGCAAGTTGGCTGACCAAATGGCTAGCCGTTTTGGTCAACCATTTTTTATTTGGGCCATTCTGCTGCCAAGGCTAGCCGCATGACCAGTCGAAATCCCAGGGAATGCTTAGGGCTGCTACCCAAGCAATCGTTCCAAGGGCGGCCAACTACAAGGCAGCCGACCCTCTGTGACTTTTTTTCTAGCCCCCGCTTAGGCAGTTGAAAGGGAAATGGCTAGTCGCTAAGGCAGCCGACCACCTGACGGCTGCCAAACGGCTAGCCAGAATTTGTGAATTTTATCAGTTTGTTTTGAAGCTTTGCAGGCATGTTTAAAATACCTTAATTAGACTATATGTGGTGTTGAAATTGATTAATATTGAATATTTTGAATTTATGACCTTTTGTGAAAGATTTGCTATGTTTGCCCAATGAGTGAAAATTTGATTGGACTTGTTATTGCTCTCTAAAACTTATTATGGAAATGTTTTATATCTTAAAATACATCTACACATGTACACAAAACTCTTGATTAGCTAATGTGTACAATTCACTTGCACAACATATGCCTACGGTGCATAATGACCTTGAAGTTTGTCTAATCCCTTGACTTGACCCCATAATTCCATATTACTGGAGTTTATGGACATAATGAGTGTTATTATAATATGAAAATTATAATATTGGTGAGGAAGTCCTAGATGGATTGATTTGCATTTGTTGAGGGATTGGCCATCCCAATAGGTCAATTTTGATTCTTGTCTTGCGAGACGAATGTCCGTCTTGTTGGATGGATGGTCGAGTGAAATTCTGTTAGTAAATTGGCTAATGTATGATTCACAAGGAATAGTTCACATTAGTGAAACCCTGGTATTTTTCCTCGTGATCGAAAATAAGAGAGCAAATTGTGCCCTCTAGGTCGGAGCCCCTAGAAACTATGATGCACACATAGAATAACCTATATTCTGGCCGTGTATTCGGGGGATGGTTTTAATCTTGTTTAGCCAGTGGTTTGATCGAGTGTGGAACATACACTATTCGAATGCCAAACAGCATGCATATTTGCATATCATATGATTGTTCATGAATCACTTGTGGTGATTATATTTATTGTTGCATAAGCATGCATTGCATTCATTAATAATTAAACCAACAAATTGCATTACACATTACTAAATATTGCATCAAATACATCATTCATATCATTATTTGCATATACTAACTATTCTATTTTTGTCTATGGATTACCATTGGAGAGTGACATTGTCCCGACTTCAATCTTAAATGATGTTTAATTTGTTTATTTGCTAAGTTAAGTGTAGCTTACGCTTTCTAAGCAACATATTTCAGGACCTATAGATGGTAGACAGTAGGACTATGAGGATCAAGATGAGGGACAAGGCTATGATGAAGAACTTAATTATAATTAGGACTTTGTTTGATGATTTTAGTAGACTTTATAGTATGATTAATGAGATTTATGTTTTTAATGAGTTATTATCATATGATTAGATTTGAAAATTTTAATAGGGTTTTGAATGAAGCATCAGACTTGGAATATTTTATTTCTGTTGTTATGGTAGTTTAGTTGGATATTATTCTTAATAATATTATTTTCCAAAACTTTATTTTATAAATTATCTTACTTAATTCAATGGTTTGGTAATGTATTGCGTATCCACTCCCATAAGGATATGGGGTAATAGTTACACCTTAAATTTGGGAACTCCATTGAGATTTCCAAGTTTAGGATGTGACAATTTTGTACTTCAGTTTGGTTTTACAGGGCCAAGTACTTTGGTTCGGTCTGGTTAAATATGACCAAACGTCTTTCTCAGTTGTGTCGACCTGGTTAAATAGGGTCAAGCATCTGATCCATGTCTCGACTTGGTTAAATAGCGTCTTTCTTAGTTGTTTCGACCTGGTTAAATAGAATCAAGCATCTGATCCATGTCTCGACCTAGTTAAATACGGTCAAGCATTTTGTACTTCGGTCTAGTTAAATAGAGCCAAGTACTTTGCTTCGGTCTGGTTAAATATGACCAAGCGTCTTTCCTAGTTGTTCAACCTGGTTAAATAGGGTCAAACATCTGATCTATGTCTCGACTTGGATAAATAGAGTCAGGCATTGTGTCCTTCAATCTCGTTAAACATGATCAAGTACATCATTGTTACAGTCCCTCCTTATGAATGAGCTCAACTATCGGGGATGTGACAAACAATTCCATGTCATTGTTGTGACCTCTTCTTGCGAATGAGCACGGCTACCGAGAAGAGTGAGCAACGTTTTTCATCCATTCATCCATCTCAGTCTAGTTAAATAGGACTGGGGCAAGTCATGGGCTCAATTCATCTATTCATCCATCAAAATCTAGCTAAGTGGGACTGGGGCAATCCCATTCACACATTTCATTCCATTCATTCATCCCAGTCTAGTTAAATAGGACTAGGGGTCATTCATTCATACATATCATTCCATCCATTCAATCCAGTCTAGCTAGATAGAATTGGGGCATTCCATTCATTCATCCTAGTCTGGTTACATTGGGCTAGGGTATTTCATTCTTTCATACATCTTATTCCATGCATCCCTCTAGTCTGGTTAAATAGGACTGGGGCAATCCATTCACATTCCATTCATCTCAGTCTGGTTAAATAGGATTGGGGCCATTCATTCACACACTTCATTCCATTCATTCAACCCAGTCTGGATAGATAACACTGTGACACTTTTTCTCATTCATCCAGTCTAGTTATATAGGACTGGGGCATCTTTTTTGCATACATTCATTTCATGTGAGTCCCTCTTTGTGAATGAGCCCAGCTATCATGAGGGAGGAGCCTTTCTTTTAATCTTGTTACAAACTCTTCTTGTGAATGAGCTCAACTACTTGAAAGAGTGAGTAACATTCATCATTTCAAAAAAAAAAAAAGAAAAAAGAATTTTCATATCATCTTGTTACAAACTTTTCTTTTGAATAAGCACAGCTACCTGGAAGAGTGAGTAACATTCATCATTTCAAAAAAAGAGAAAAACAAATTGTGGATCATCTTGTTACACACCCTTCTTGCAAGTGAGCACAACTAACTGGAAGAGTGAGTAACATTCATCATTTCAAAAAAAAAAAAAGAGAAAAATAATTTTCATATCATTATTGCAAACTCTTCTTGCGAATGAGCATAACTACCTAGAAGAGTAAGAAACATCCATCATTTAAAAAAAATGAAGTTTCATATCGTTGTTGCGAACTCTTCTTGAGAATGAGCATAGCTACCTAGAAGAGTGAGTAACATTCATCTTTAAAAAAAAAAAAAAAACTTTTCATATCATTGTTGCAAACTCTTCATGCAAATAAGCACAACTACCTGGAAGAGTAAGTAACATTCATCATTTAAAAAATAAATCAAATCATTTTGGTGAACTTTTCCTATGAATGAGCACAACTACTAGGAAGAGTAAGCACCACTTGTCATACATTCATTTCATTTCTGGAAACAAGAGTGCATTCATGCATTTCATCATTTTCATAATAATACTCTGAAGAAATTTTTGTCAATGATCATTATCACAAGATAATTCAAAAGGCACATCACAAGGAGATCAAAGTCTGTTGAAGCAATCATTTTTCTCTGATCTTGCTTACTTTGCAAGGGATGAATCCATTTTTGCGATCAGGGGAATACCTTATTCATTAAAATCAAAATTAAAAGATAAACATCAAAAACCTTTTTTTCATAAAAAGCCATCTGAATTCTTTTTCATATTATTATGATTTTAATAGCCAAATGAAACTTCTGAAAATGAAGAAAAGGGGTGTGCAGCCCAACATTGAAAAGACTGTGACCATAAATTTGAGGACAGAGAAAGACCTAAAATAGGCAAAAATTGGAGCCTTGTTATTTTCTAGGTAAAAAGAGTGAATGATTGTATAGATGTTTTGCTTGGTTGTGTCAAAACTTACCAGGATCAGAGACAGACCTCATTGTTCACAGATTGTCAGCTTTTCCTAAAAAGTAAAGTCAGTTGAGAAGAAGGAAAGCTTGCTGAGAATCTGAATGTTGAAATGATCGAGCATGAAATTCAAGTTTATAAGATTACTAGATTAATTTGAAGAAGATTCATATGTCAATTTTACTTCTTAATTTGATTGATGGCATCATTGGTGTATAAGAAGATGAAATAGTTCGAGCCAAATCCAAAATGGACTAATCAAAGAAGGATACTTAATTACAGTATTGCCCCTGGATGGTCCTCCTATCTTAATTACCATGCTTCTGATACAGGCAGAATCTGGATCTGCTGGAATGACACTGAAGTGGAATTCACACCTACATTCACTTCTAATCAACTTGTTCATGGCTCTCTCACAATCAAAGCAACAAACTCATACACTATGATCAGTTGGATCTATGGTACTAATGATTTGAATGAGAGGAAAAGCTTGTGGAGAGATTTAGTTCACATTCAGCCTTCCTCACCATGGATTCTTCTAGGAGAATTCAATGTGATCAGATTTAGTTCTGAGAAGCAAGGGAGCAGGGATATCAACATACCAGCCACCAAAGATTTTAATAACTGTATTGATCAGTTGGGGATCCATGATTTAAGGTACAAGGGGTGTCAATTCTCCTAGAATGATAGGAGTCAGCAAAAGGAGAGGATATTGTGCAAGCTGAACAGGGTGATGGTGAATCAGGCCTGGCTTCAGAGCTTTCTAGCTTCTGAAGCTGAGTTCCTTCCTCCTGGGATATCAGACCACTCCCTAATGCTGGTAAGGGTTTTTGCTGATGGTCCCAAAGGCAATTGTCCTTTCAAGTTCTTCAATAATTGGACTAGCCACCTAGATTTTCTAAAGTTGGTGGAAGATACTTGGGAAAATCACATTGATGGTACCCCAATGTTTATTCTTGTGTCTAAGCTGAAGAGACTTAAATGCAAACTCAGGTGGAGTAAATCTGAATTCTCAGACCTACAAACTAGAATTTACAATACTAGAGAGGAACTTACCAAACTCCAAGTGGAGATCATGAGTGGAAATGCAAATCATTTACTCAATGAGGAAGCAAACAAGTTTTCATTATACAGTGCCCTCCTCAGCCAATGAGTCCCACCTGAGACAAAAATCTAGGGAAATTTGGCTCAAAGAGGGAAATAGTAATTCCAGTTACTTCTATAAGTCATTATTGATGCACAGATCCAGAAACAAGATACTTTCCATTAGAGACTCTATGGGTGAATGTTTCACTGATCATGGTAAAGTTGTTGAGATTTTTATTACCCACCATGAGAGTATTCTTGGGGAGGCTCATCCCCCTTGGAACACTTCTACTGACCACCCCCTTATTAGCAAAAGGATAATTGATGCTCAAGCTACTGATTTGGTGAAGGGTGTTTCCAATGATGAGATTAAAGAGTGCTTGTTCAGCTTGAAAGATGACAAAGCCCCTGGGCTGATGGATATACGCCAAAGTTCTTCAAAGCCTCCTGGGACATTATTGGATCCCTATTCTGCCAGGCCATCAAAGAGTTCTTCAGATCTAGTACGCTCCTCAAACAAGTTAATCACACATCTTTGACCCTTGTTCCCAAGGGCCCTAATCCAACTTATGTGGAGGACTACAGGCCTATCTCATGTGTCAACACTATATATAAATGTGTTGCTAAACTCCTGGTTCAAAAGCTTAAACCTCTTCTCTGTGACCTTATTGGAGAGCACCAAAATGCATTCATTCCTGGGATGCTGATGTCAGATAACATTCAACTCACACATGAACTTGTTAATGACTATCACATTAGCAGGGGTAAGCCTAGAGTGGCTTGTAAGCTTGACCTGAGGAAGGCTTATGACAATGTCAGGTGGGAGCTATTGAAAGTATGCTTGAAGCTTGGACTTTCCCACTTACCTTCAGACTGTGGATTAAGGAGCTTATCAGCAATGTGTCATACTCATTATCCATTAATGGATCTCTTAATGGATTTTTCATTGGTAAAAGGGGGTTGA
>JAUPMG010188041.1:0-10250 GCA_031762675.1 Pachysandra terminalis
TTTTATGGTAGAGCAAATTTCAAGGAATTCATCGAGGTGCTTGTAAGGATCCTCATTATTAAGTCCATAAAAGGATGTGAGCATTTGTATAATGCTGGACTAAATCTCATAGTGAGTTACCGCAACTTGCGGCAACTGAATGCAAGAAAGAGAGGTGTATGTAGTAGGGATATAGTGATTCCTGAGCAATATAGGTCTCTCTTCTTCTGCTGGCTCCATAGTTACTGTTGTATGTTTTCCTACCAAGATAGGTTTTCTCTGGGCCTCACATTCTCTAAGAGTACATTCTAATTCTTGGTCGCAAGATAGAAGTGATAGAGACAAGGAACACCTACCTAACATACACCAGTAATGGAAATAATCCAAAAAATTAAAAGAAAATAGCTACCTAACTGGTGGTGGCTGCTGTAAGAGTTTTTAAGCAATTTTGCAAGACTGTGAAATTGCACTCGATCACAATATTATGCTCGATCAAAACCCGCTCGATCGCACTCCTGCGCTCGATCGTAATTCACTCGATCGCAATCTTGCGCTCGATCACAATATTGTAGACAATACCTGAAATAGATAACACACAGCCGTAAAATAGAAAAATATTATAAAATAAAATCTAAAAAAATCAAATAGACTTAATATAACTAAATTTAGCAATCTAAACTGAAAACCAGTCCTCGGCAACGGCGCCAAAAATTGATGTGTGAATTATAACCACTCACAATAGGACGAGTCCTTGTAGGATAAGGCTATTTTGAGGGTGTCGAACCTCGAGGATTGATGGGATTTAGACTGTTAAATTACCAGATTCATTCTAAATACATTAATTAGACAAATCAAAGGAATCTTGTGATTAATTTTAAAAACTAAATTAAACTAAATTAAAGGGATTTAAATCAATAAGAAAAAGAGTAGAGTATTGATGATCTCTCTAACTGCTTGAATATGGTAATCTCACGAAATCTAGGAATTAATTCAATGTCTGAAACAGACTTGTGTGGCTACAAGCACACAACAATATCACAAAAAGGTATCGTACTAAGAATAAGCATAGTCTATCTTCCATTTATCTAAGCATAAACTATCAAATTCTTAGTATGAATTACATTATCATAAGGGATAAGTATAACCCATCTTTGGTTGGCACGGACTATCTACCTATACTAACTAATCTAAGTTGCAGTACAACCCATCTTCCCTAGGCATGGCTTATCAAATCCATCTTAATCATCATGCCAATGAGCACGATTACATAATCAGTATTCTTATAATCACAAAAAATAAGAATACTTTGGGTTCAATCCTAACAAAACTATGGCCAAATCGTCCTATTAGGCTAGAGTATAAACATTAAAATTTGATTTCAGCAATCCTCTTAACTATGCAATTAACAAACAATTGAATTAAAAACCTAAAAACCGTGAGATTAATCCAGAAACAAAAAGTTAGAGATTACATCAACACTCCACAAGGAGTTTAGCTACTCATGGACGGGCTGGTCTTCAACAAGTATGTGTAGAAGTCCATCTCTATGATCAACATAAGATCCAGCAAGAACCATAAGAACACGAAGAAGAGCAAAAACAAATCGCAAGAACAGAGAATTCTCTCACGAATTTCAATCCAATTCAAACTCTAATTCCATTCCTAAATATCTACAGCCTATCAGAAGTTTTATAATATACAATTCTCAGTTTAAAAGTTATCCAAAAGAAGTAGGAAACTAATCGTGTACAGACCAAAACACTAGACAAACACGAAACTCTGCTGAAATCCCGCGTGCGCTCGATCGCACTGGCGGTGCGATCGATCCTAATGCTGTGTGATCGATCGCATAGTGTAATCTGCTACTTTTCTGGGCTGATCTTTGACTTAGTCTTTGAGCGTCCACTTGGGCTTTCTCCGTGGGCTTTCTCCTCCATCTTCAAGGTGTTATTGGCATGAGTTGTGAGCCTTGATCATCTCCTCTTTAGATCCTTGAAGCTTGATCCAATTAAAGCTTTAATTAACTTTATTTAGGCCCATATTCTTCTCATCATCACCAACCCTACAAAACAAGATAAATGCATTAATTCATTCACATAAATACAACCCTTAGACTAAGAAGCATTAGTAATAAGTTTAAAAGTGCAAGTGTTACACACTTATCAGTTACAGAGTTTCTCTAGCCACTTTATGAAAGACAGAAGACGCGCTTCTTTCAAACACATCAACAAACTCAAAAGTCTAGCGCAACGCTGCATCTCAGACCTCCAAGTCTCTTATCCTCCTTTTGTTGCCTCCATTGCAACAATAGTGTCTGATTCCACAGCCACTCACCAGCCACTCTCTCCCTGGAGTATTGCTCTCAGCATTAGTAACCCCTTTCGGTCTACATGTGCGATTCACAGCCATTGGAACAAGAAGCCCCTTTGTTCAACAATCAATCCGGTTTGAGTTTACTGCTCCCAGCCTCAGACTGATCACACTGTCGCCCCTGAGAAGTTTCTCTCAATTACGGATGTTTATCCGGCCTGCACGTGCGACCACAGACGCTGTGATAACCCTCTCAGCGTTCATCAGCCTTCTTTATACCTTTTGCACTTTTATCATTCTCTCTCGACAAGTTTCCTACAGGTAGTATATCCAGGGCTGTGACCACGGAAACTATGATAGCCACCACTTGGTCCCCAGCGTTCTTTTGATCTTCTTTTTATTTGTTTATTTCTATGTCATCGAGGGTCTGTTATTTAATCTTGAATAAAAACTAGGTTAGGAGTTAGACTCTCTTTGAATTTTCCTTGGCAATCATATTCTCACTATCTGAAGGATTCAGATTAACCCTAAGAAAGGAAGGACCCCAACCTTTCAAACAATCACCTAATAGCCTAATGGACACATTTTCGATAGCCAATTGCACCATTGCTTGCTCAAGAAACTCGGTCAGACTATGTGGATTGGTGCCTGGGGTCAAAACCGAAACTCCAAATTGTGGACTAGTAAGTCCTGGACCCCCCACAAAACACTCAAACACACACACACCGATGTTCTGATCAAAGATGACTTGCAGATGGTTATGTAATCGAATTGAACGGTTACAGAGTCGATCACGCCACTCTATAAAGGACTGAAGACCTGCTTCTTCCAAACACATCAACAACCTCAAAGATCCAGTGCAACACTGCATCTCAGACCTCCAGGTCTCTTATCCTCCTTTCGTTGCCTCCGTTGCAACAACAGTGCCCGGTTCCTCAGTCACTCACTAGCCGCTCTCTCCCTGGAGTATTGCTCTTAGCATTAGTAAGCCCTTTCGGTCTACGTGTGCAATTCACAGCCATTGGAATGAGAAGCCCCTTTGTTCAACAATCAATCCGGTTTGATTTCGCTGCTCCTAGCCTCAGACTGATCACACTGCCACCCCTGGGAAGTTTCCCTCAATTACGGACACTTATCCAGCCTGCACATGCGACCACGGACGCTGCGATAACCCTCTTTCCGCGTTCATCAGGCTTCTTTCTACCTTTTGTATTTTTATCATTCTCTACTGACAAGCTAGTTGTAGGTAGTATATCCAGGGCTGTGAGCACGGACACTATGATAGCGACCGCTGGGTCACCGACCTTCTTTTGATCTTCTTTTTTTTTTGTTTATTTCTATGTCATGGAGGGTTCGTTATTTAATCTTGAAAAAAAACTTGGTTAGGAGTTAAGACTCTCTTTGAATTTTCCTTGGCAATCATATTCTCACTATCTGAAGGATTTCAGATGAACCCTAAGAAAGGAAGAACCCCAACCTTTCAAATAATCGCCTAATAGCCTAATGGACGCATTTTCGATAGCCGATTGCACCTTTGATTGCTTAAGATACTTGATCAAACTGTGGATTGATGCCTAGGGTTAAAACCCAAAACCCCAAACTGTGGATTAGTATGTCCTGGCCCGCCCCACAAAATACACACACTCACACACCGAACCGCACCAGACTTGTGAGCCACTTGCCTAGCCACACACGGCCAACGGGTAGGATAGGGACCCGGTAGGGAACGTCGGGTTTGCCCAAACGGGTTGGGCAAACGAGTCGACCAGTCACATAATTCCAACAAATCTCCTGATAAGGAGAATGGATATCCCAACAGGAAATTGTGCTATTTTCAATAATGAACATAAGGATGCAAAACATCTCGTCCTCCAATGCATTTTCTCAACAACTCTCTGGCTAGCCAGAATAGGAGGAAGAATAGAGGAAACAACTTCTATAGATTCACTTAAAGAATTACCCAATTGTATCATGAAGAAGCATCGAAATGATGGGAACAATGAAATTATGTCCATCAAAATATCCTGTACAAACTGCCTATGGACCATGTGGAAAGCCAAAAACTATGTAAGTTTAGAAATCTCTAAACCTGCAATTCAAAACTCATTATTTTTTTTATGTCCCTAAAAGAAGATTCAAGGAATATTTGGAACGAAAAGAGAGCAGTCCTTAATAACAGAAGCATGGATACCATTTACATCAAATGAAAAAATTGGTTGGAAAACTTTGTTAAAATCAACTTTGACGGAGAAGCTAGAGGAAGCAATGGAGGGTCCACAGTAGGAGCAATTTATAGAGATTTATTTGGAAATTTCTTGGTAGCATCAAATTTTCACATTGGAATCACATCAACATTAGTAGCAGAAGCTCTTGGTGCACTCGAAGGAATTAACCTTGCCATTAGGAAAAACTTTAACAAGATCCAACTACCAAGGAGACTCGTCTCGCATCATAAATCTTCTGAAACATCCAAGATTATAAGTTTCTCCGTTGAGTTAGTGCCTATCACTTCTCTGATTTCTTGACGACCTATGGAGTGGCACAGATGAAGTTGCGAGAACTCAAGGAACAGTTGGAAGATTTCTTGAAGTTGGGATTCATCAGGTCTAGTGTTTCACCATGGGACGACCAGTGATCTTCGTGAAGAAGAAGGATTGTTCGATGCGGCTTTGCATTTATTATTGGCAGTTGAATCTGGTTACTATCAATTAAGGTCTAATAGAAGAAGTCTGCAGCATATACTCATTGTTTCAGGAAATCAAATTTTCTCATTGCTATAGAGAAGCCAATCAAGTTGAAGACAACTTAGTCAATTATGCTTTAGATTTATTTTTTCTTCTGTATGGGTAGCTAAGCTTCTCGAATGTATACAACAAGATCTTTTTGATGATATGATAGGGAGGTCCTACCTTAGGATTGATCTAACTTTGTTGTCCTTCATACTAAATTTATAAGTTATTAGATTTTCATATAAAAAACACTATAATTAGAGACTTGAACCAAAAAATTGATTTCATTAAGTTACTTAAAATAAAGCGATTTTACGTGACCACTAATAAGGGTTCAATAGCTATTTGGTTTCTAAATGAGAGACTTAAGAGCCTATCTGCAAGCTCCCCCTCTTGTTTCGAAGGCTGAGGAGGAAAGAAAGATTCATGGAGTGAAAATTAGTAGGAATTCCCAAACCATTACCCATCTCGTGTACATTGACGACCTTCTCTTGTTTGGAAGGTCGAACAGCAAAGAGTGCAAGCACTATTGGGACATTCTAAATCAATTCTACCATGAGTTTGATCGAAAGATTGATTTTGAAAATTCTAATGTCATGTTGAGTCCAAACTTAAAAGGGAGGTGTAAAAAACAAATTGCTGACCATATGCCCGGTAAGATCACTGATGATCTTAAAAGCTATCTTGGGGTTCCTTGAGTGGTTCTAATGCCAACCAAGAAACACTTTGATGATCTTCTTGCTTGATTAAACCAATGGTTGGCCGGATCTAAAGCAAAGACCCTCGCTTAGGCGGGTCACACTACTACTCTTATCAATGCTGTCCTTGCAGGCCAGCCACAATACCTAATGGTATGTCAAAAATTATCAATTGGTCTGCTAAACAGACTAGATAGAGAACAAGATATTTCTTTGTGGGCCAAGCCCAACAATGATAGGACCATCCATACCATACATTGGGACAAAATCTATAGCTAAAAGAGTGTAGGTGGCCTGAATATTAAGAAACCCAAAGACTTCAATGATGTGTTAATTTGCAAAAAGCGCATGGTCCGTCATAAGAGAGCATAATTCTCTTAAGGTTGAATTGATGAAATCTAAGTACCTCCAAGATAAAATTCTATTCTGGATGAATGTGAAAAAATCTGACTCTTGAATTTAGAAACAAATTTGTAAAGCCAGAGAAATCATCAGAAAAGGATCTTAATGGGTCATTGCAAATGCGGATACTATTAACATCTATGACAATTGGATACACCGTGAAGACCCCCACTAGAAGATTCCTTTATTACCAAAGGAGTGTCATATTAGATTGGTTTAAGATCTAATTGAAAAAGAGTGCAATATCTAGAATACTCATCTGTAAGGGACACTTTGCCGAGCAGAAATTGTTAACCAAATTAAGGTCATAACTATCTGTACTTCCAAAAATCAGGATCTGAGAATCTAGGGTGGAACAACAAATGGATAATAATCTGTTGCTTCGATATACAACCAGATTTAGGATTACCCATCCCTCAACCAAATGAGAGCAATTTATGGCTTACCATATGGCACATTCCATGGAGAGTATTTGGTTGCTTCAATATACAACCTGATTTAGGATTAACTACCCCTCAACAAAAATGAGAACAATTTATGGCTTACCATATAGCACATTTCATGCCCACAAAATATCAGGTTTTTCATATGGAAATGACTACATTAGGCAAATGCTACTAATGATCTTGAAGGTTGTAGACGAACCGGATCACGTACCTCTATGCACACGAACCCGAAGTTGTAGCGGAAGATCTCTATCGAACCGAAAAACGTCCCACGTCGGAATATGTGATTACTAGAACCACATACAATATTCCCACACTAAATCGACTAGATCTATATATGGGAATCTGAGCAATCCAGATCTTAAAAGGAAGAAGTGAAGATGAGAGGAGAGATTCTCTAAAGTTGGAAAAACACCAAACGTGAGTGGCTTTCTATGGGAGTGAGGAGGAGTCTCCTAAATAGAAGTCTCAACTCAACTCTACTCTCTCCTAATCCAATTTGGGGATAGATTCCAAGTCACACTTGGTATCACACCAAGCATAGAAATCCCATTAAGTGGAACCTGGGTTGACCCAAATGGGTCGGGTCAACCGGATTGACCAATCACATAAATCCAACATCTCCCACTTGTCCATGGTGGGCACTAAGTGTGCATCCCTCTCATCTACATCTTATCTTCCGATCATGGATGTTAATCATATAGGTTGTTAAGTGTGCGACCGACGAGCACAGAGTAACAAGTAAGATACTCCATATCAAGTTCCATAAAACTAAAATGGAGATACACTCTTAAAAGTTTTGCCTATGCCCCCAGACTCATTTGGTCACATCAAATTGAGTATTTCTAATCCCTTATGAACACAAGCTAAGATCTTAATACTCAACCACTAGATTCATGTTAATGTGCTCATTTAAAATAATGCATATAGTCTATATATATGAATATATATCAGATACATATAGGTAAAAGATGTAAAACATCAAATGATAATTTTAAAACATCAGCACATATCTCTATGAATCGTATCTCTATAAATGTGATGCCAAATAGTCTTCCCTAAGCCTCATGCCATTTAACTTCGACCTAACTACTTTCTAGACAAACCTCTGTTAGACTATATGATGCATTGCCATAGGAAAGTAAGCTAGAGTAGCGATCATCAGATCAAACTTCACAACATGATCAAAGGTAAAAACGGTATAAGCTAATCCATTCTAGGATCATCCTAATCTCACGCAGCAAGGATATAGAGATCATTTCACTTACTCTCAAAGGAAACATCGCTAATAGCACATATACTATGCAACACATGCTACAATAGAGCTTTACGCCCAGCCAAGAGTATGTAAACCTCAAACACCATACAAATCTTAGTCTAGTCACAATATATTCAACTAACCTGAGCTCTTTAATCCATGTCAAAACTCTTAAGTGCCTTGATTAGGGTCTCACATCCGGCTTCATTAGGTAAAATTTGGTTCCTTAAGGAATCCCATCCTGGCTCTCCCAGGGCGACAAAACTCATAGAGTCCTCGAAAGTCCCCCGATGGCACACGTCCTCTTAATGTCTCATCTTGCTCGCAATGCATGAGCCAGGGATGGTCGTTGTGTGAGAAGCCAACCACTAGTCTGGTGACATTATATCCATATTGTAACGACCTGAACAAAACCTAGACAAGATTAACTCAGATCTTAAGGTAAGATAGCATTTAAGGACAGTGCTAATCTAATAACTTAGGCTATTAGTTAAATAAGAATAAATTAAGATCGTGACTTTAGTATTTGTATCCCTGTGTATTTATAATCGGTATTACATGTTGAATGTTTCTCCCTAAGGGATCGCTAATCAGGTTAGAACCGACTGTGCGATTCTGTTTGTGATGAAATTTCGGTACCAATGTGGTGCACAGTAGGTTAACTTGATTATATTTGGCTGTAATGGCACGAGACACTCAAAGAGTGTTAATTATAATATATATTCCTTATATAATCCCATCTGCTAAGTTGATTTGGAATCAGAGTAGATCTAGTCATGTGATGTGTGTGTTGTGTGATTTCACGGTCCTTATGTGTAGTATGATAGTGTAGCATAGATTCTTTGGGACAATTGCATTTTGGTAAATAGATGGTAGTCTGAAATTGAGGGTTGGGATTGAGTGGTTAGGAATTAAGGGATGAGATGAGAGAGTGAAAAGGTGATGGGTTGGATGGGTTACACTTAGGTTTAGCTTGGAGAGGAAAATGATGAAGAAGAGGAGCTTGGAGAAGAAGAAGATGTCCTCCATACTTGGATTCAAGCTTGGAATTTCTGCAAAAGAAGAAGGTAAGTATAAATTCTAGAATATACTTAGTTTGATTCTTAGATTTCTAGAAAATCCACCATTATGTTTGGGTTGAATGATTGGGTAAATAGATTGATTTTTTTTGGATTATATAGTACATTTTTGGTGTGTTTTTGGACTTGAAATTGACATATGTGAAATGGATGACCTTGGAAACTTGAAGGACTTTGAAAACCCCATGAAAATCCCCAAATTTGGCCTGTCTCGGGAAGTTCGGCGACCCTTCGGTCCATCGAACACCTTGTCGAACCGATTTCTCGGTGCAAGGCGACCTCTTGGCGCACCTAACAGGCCGCTGGGCATTAACACTTTGAAGGGCTCGCCGAAAACGCTTCGGTGCGCCGAACTGGTCGCCGAAGATTTTGCCAGAAAAGACAAGTCCCTGGATTGTTCGCCGAATCACATGTGGGTTCGTCGAGAGTCCGCCGAATCACAGGTGGGTTCGCCGAGAGTCCGCCGAGGCAGGGTTTCGGTGCGCCGAATACCCTGCCGAAGCATAGAAGAACTTTATAATATTTGTTTCATATATCGAAGATGATAGGTAGTATTAGTATTCAATTTTGTTCACAAATAGTATGATTTCACTTGTATCGAGAATGAGAACAAATTATACATAATCCCCTTTACATCGAGAACAAATGAGAGACATAATATGAGACACACATGTATGGTTGAATGTTTACATTTTCATTTGTATTTGTGCACGATTGACACACCTTAGCTTGTATGCTTAGTTAATGTGCACTTTCACTACACTTCATGAGCTAGAGTGTGCCCTTGTACCCCGAGACCTTACGGTTGCGTCTCGTGGATGGAATGAGAGCGATGTGAATTCACATCTTGTGAGGAGACCGGCGGGACCGAGTTGAGGGAGTAGCTAACCCAACCTACTCCTCCTAGCTAAAAGAGAATGCATGTAAGTTTTCGGGTGAACTTAGGACAACTGGGTCAATCCCAAATCAATGTTAAGTGCAAGAACAAGAAGGGTGAACTCAGGAATAATCTGGGTCAATCCCGAGCAAGAAGGGTGAATTCAGGAATAATTTGGGTCAATCTCGAAAAGAACAAGAGACGGTGAACTCAGGAATAAGATGGGTCAATCCGGGCAAAGGATGGGTGAACTCCGATCAGTGGGTCAATCACAAATAAATGATTAAGAAACGGTGAACTCAGATGACTGGGTCAATCCGAACAAAAGATGGGTGAACTCAGATATCTGGGTCAATCCCGAATAAAGGATGAGGAAGTATGGAAATTATTTATTTTCGCACAACATGTAGTTGTATGATAAGTCACCGTAGTGATGATCGTAGTTTAGTAGCATTCGCATTTCATCACCAAG
>JAUPMG010188052.1:0-10250 GCA_031762675.1 Pachysandra terminalis
ATCCAACCTAGATCACAAGGTCTATCACACCCTCTCCTATCATATCTCCAAATCTAGGATCCCCTCGAGCATAACAGTCCTCCCCACACCCCTCCTAGCCAAAACCTCCGCCGCCAAGTTGGCCCCCTGAGACACCAGGTGAAACGAGATGTTCCAATCCCTACATAAGGACCAAGCAAGACGGACAAGATGAATAAATCGTCGTGCACACTGCTCACAACTCCCCAGCCAATCGATGATAGAAGACGAGGAGCTCTCCACAATCAAATCCCAGAATCCCTGCGCCCTAGCGATCCTCAGCCCACTCACCAAAGCCACCAAACCAGCTCTCACCGGCTCACTACCACCACTAGGACCGGAGAAAGCAAAAATAGTAGCACCCTCACTATCTTTAAAGAGACCACCGACCCCGGAAATATCAAGAGGAGCCATGGATGAGCCATCAAAATTAAGCTTTACCCAGCCAACCTTCGGAGGACGCCAAACAGAATGCACCATCACAGAACACCCGCCCACACACAGAGATCCTATACCACTCACTCCGAATGTCCGCCACAGAAAAGCCAACAAACCGATCCCTCACCGAGGCCCACGAGGCAATACACCATGATCCCCTCAATCACGCTCGGAATTGATGACGATGAATCCTAAAAGATCCTCAAATTATGCTCCTTCCAGATATGCCATAAAATAGCCTGAAAAACCAGGCGGTAAAGAATCCGTCCCCTCTCCGCCAGTCTAGGGAATCTCCACTGAGCTAACAGGTGGCATATGCCCACCTGTAAATAACCCACGCCCTCCCGATAATCCTCAGAAAGAAACTCCAAATCTCAGTAGCCGCAGAACAATGAAGGAACAAATGGTCAGGTGTCTCCTCGTCCTCTCTACATAAGAAACACATATGTGAGGAGAGAGCCATGCACCTCCTCCGCCTCTGGATTATATCTGCCATGTTAACTCGATAAAGCAGTGCAGACCAAACAAAAGCCCTGACTCTAGGTGGGGCATGAGAAGACCACACAGATTGGGCAGAAAAGGAGATATGAGGCCCATGTCTGTTAAAACGGAACTGGTCGAAGAAAGACCTACAAGAGAAGACACCTTTCGGATCAGGGGACCAAATACGCCTATCCGGCCACTCCCGACACAACACCATTTCCCCAACAGACTCAAAAAGAGAGGCCAATTCCACTATCTCCACCTCCCTGACATTTCAACGGAGGGGAAGATTCCACACCAGACCGAAATCCGACCAAGAAAGGACCTCACCGACCAAGGAGGACTAAAACTGGACCAGTCTAAAGATTCTGGGAAAACGTAAATACAGGGGAACTTCCCCAATCCACAGATCATGCCAAAAAAACACGGAGGACCCACACCCTACCAAGAATCGAATCAAAGAGAAGAAAAGGGAGACTAAGGCTAAAATTGCTTTCCACTGACTTGTCAACAGCACTCTAGCGCTCAGATTTAAATCTCTCCCATTCTCATGGGTACCATACTTACTAACAATGACCTTGCACCAAAGAGTCTCCCGTTCGTTATTGAACCCCCAAATCCATTTAGCCAGCAAAGCCGAATTTCGATCCACTGTGTTACCCAAATTCAACCCCCCGAGATCCTTAGCCTTACATACCTTCTCCCACTTAACTAAATGATCCCTTCTCTTCCCATTACCCTCCCAAAGAAACCTACGTTGGTCACGATGTGAGATGCCATCACCCTAGGCATACGGAATAAGGACATAAAATATACCGGGACATTGGCTAGAACGGCCTAAATGAGAGTGATCCTACCACCCAAAGACAGGTAAATTCTTTTTCCAGCCAGCCAGACGCTACTCGATCCTCTCAACAACCGGATCCCATAACCCCAAAGATCTGGGATTCCCACCCAAGGGCAGACCCAGATAAGACAATTGTACAATTGTACAATTGCACAATACAATTTAAGACACGTCTTAAATTGAAAATGAATAAAAGTAGGTTTTCAACCATGAGACTTGTTGGTAAATCATTCAATTGTGCTTATTAATCAAAACTGAGGAAATATGCTATGCCATTAGCGTCACACATGAAAAAAAAAAAGTAACAAGTAACAACCAAAAAGGACAACAAGACTGACCAGGTTCTTTTTACTTTCATCTCATAGAAATAGAAAACTTCTAAGACTGCTTTGTGTATCAACTACAAAGTACAAAAACATAGATTTACTCTTGAATTCTTGGAGTCAGTCTAGTTCTTCAGAAGAATGATGCTATTGGAGTGAGGGAGATCGACAATGTCAAGGAGATGGCACATGGCTTGGATTGTAAAGCAAGCTAGCTAATTCCAACATACTTCATGCTTTCTATAGGAAGAGGAAATAACATAAAACTGAGGTAAAATATACTTCATGAAAACCTCTTTCCTAGTTTCCAAAATATAATGTGCTCTTTAAGATGCCAAAAACCATAACATTATGGCTGGTGGTTTCTAGATATAATTCCTACCAGAAAATTATCACTAGGTATATAGGAACTTGTATTATATCCAAGTATATACATATCTCCGAACATATATATAATTATATATCAACAAATGAAGTCTTCTCCCAACCGGCAACAATAATCCCAATCAGCTATTCTAGCCTGCCAAAAGCCATAACTTCAGAGTTCAGTCAATGTTTTGAGATTCTCCTTTTTCTTTTTGGTAAATATTTGAGAACTGAGAGGCTTCTTCACCAATCTAATCCACGACTTTTTAAGCCTTCTTCTCTCCCTTTCGGGACCTTCCACTAGTAAAAACTGGAACCTCAATGGTGCTATCATTGATCTCCATTTAACATGCCAAAACCAACTTAGTTTCTTTTCCCCCATCTTATTGGGACTAATCCTAGATTTTTTTAGACAGTATTTGTAACTATTTCTATCTTCCCTAATCCTTCCATTCATCCATCAAAACATCTTCATCTCGGTTGTGCTTATACCATGAAAAAGTTGTTTCTGAGTTACACAATGTTCTATCCCGTAAAGCATATTGGATCTAGTAGTTCTATGAACTTTTCCTTTTAGTTTAATAATCGGGAAGTGTCAACCCCATAACATTCTGGAAGCATATCTTACTTTAAATACCGAACTCTAATTCTATGATCAACATTCCCCTCAATCTACATCTTTATGAATGTTCAATCTAAGGTACTTGAGATCCTCGCTTTCAAATATCACTTCACCACCACCTCATCCATTTCAATGTTCTTACAAAAGCTCCATTATATAATTTAGTATTGATTTCACATGCTTTAAGACCTTCAGATTCCAAGGCCCCTATAACTTTATTTGCTTTCTCATTTATCTTATTTTGATAAACTAATAACACACCATCCACAAATAACATATGCCAAGGCATGTCTTCTTGATTATGGGATGTCAATTCGTCCATAACCAACAAAAAAATATATGGGTTTATTGCTCACCACTATTAAAAGCCTATTGTCATTACTCATTAAAACTCACTACTCTCACCATGTCTTATGATTCTTTCCTTATTTAATTCAATGCAAACTGCATTACAGTTTCCTTTAAAGTCCCCTACTAGTTGATGAAGATCTTCCAGAGTTTTCTTTAAGTTGCTAGATGTAAAGGACAAACAAGAAACATACATCTATTGACCAACAGGATAGTAATAACTATAGTTTTGATAAGGTTATTTCATAGTTAACTACCAACTAAAAAAAGAAACCTTTTCCTTTACCTCAAACTCCTTTAATTAAAAAAGTAACGAGTACTTTTCAAACCTCTCCCCAAAGGAGACCATATGCAAAATAATGAATAATGAAGCTAACGTAAGCAACATATTCTTCTATCACACTCTTCAAAAATCCCATATCCGCTTCCCTTTTAGCCCGGCTGTATATAATTTCTTTACATAGGGCTTGGCTCCACTCTTTCTCCCTTTCCTCTATCCTTTCTGAATTCAAGGACATTCCATTTTCTGTTTTAATGGATGATTGAGGTGAGCTGGGGATTTGTAACTTATATGTAGTGGGCTGACCCTGTTTTTGTTTTTTTCTGGCCTGTTGTATACTTTTCGTGCACACAGGGCTATGCCACTCTTTTATTCCCTATGTTCAATATGCAACAATACTTTTATAGGAATAAATAAATAAATTTGAAGGATGACAACAAAATATCTCAAAGTATCCCGAAGAGACACCTTCAACTAGCTATTCGAAATAATACAGCACCCAAACTAAGGTTCTTTCTCACCAAGCTTCTACTATCATAATCAAGCTTGTGGACTAGATGGTGCGCATGATTCTTTGCTTCAGAAAATGGTCCCTCTTGCTGTTTATGTGAGAGTTGGAAAGAAAGAGGTAACAAAATCTTTAGAGACATGAGCAAATCTTTTCCAGAGCTTTGTATTTGTATCGTCTCTTTGATTTGTGATTGGGCTTCTAATTTGACCGAATTTGTTAATTTCTCTAGTTCAGATATGTTTTGGGAAAGGGGGGTAATGAAAGCTGATGTTAAATCTCACTAGCAGAGGCTGCCTTTTTCTTGGCACATTTTTATTTTTTGTCTTTCTTCTCGTGTTCATTTATGAATTCAAATTATAAGGAACATAATTTCTGGTTTCTGATTGAAAAAAAAAATAGCCGAGCTCGCTAGAAGGTGGACTTCAGATTAGCTGATCTTGCTTGAAAAGCCCAATACCAACTACGATTGCATTCTTTTTTTGGACAGCTTCCCTTAATAAGATTATCAAAGTTAATCACCTTATCTCTTAAAGGTGGGCCATCACCAACTATTGCACACGTGCAAAGCCGAAGCTGAATTTTCGAATCACCACTTTCTTCACTATCATTTTGTGACAGAGGTGTAGGGAGGGGAATAGTTTTCTTCTATAGAGGCTTGGTGCTGCTTCTTTTATGCCAAAGAATTTCCCAACTGTCATAGGCTGCTGGAAACAGAATGATGGAGGGAGAAAAATGTACTCAAATCTTACGGAAAACCTTTGTCCCTTCGGTATGTGTTAGGGAATTTGGAAGGAAAGGAATACTTGAATCTTCGTCGGTGAGGAGACCTTTGTCAGTGAGAAGAACTTTGTCTATTCTATAATTTCACTGGGTTTCAACTTTTGTAGTTCGCAGGTCAAATAATAAATCTTATTTTCAAGAAATTTGAGCTACTCATCTTTTTTCTTTTTTGGGTGCAACCTGGTCAGTTTTTGTGTTTTCTAGACATTGTAGACATTGCTTACATAAGGCTTGCCTATTTCTTTAATTTTCAACAAAATTCATTATTACCTATGGAAAAATGGGAGAAAAAAAGAAAAAGAAAGGAGGCAACACTGCCAACCAATGCTTTCTTACTCAAATCCAACAAAATCCCATATCAACAATATGACGATGATGGACAAGAGCTATGTACAAGAGCTCTAAATCAGGGGGCTCAGCAAGTGATGAGCATCATTGAGGCTCCAAAGATACCATTATTGGGCTTGATATGGACACAAAATAATATGCAAAAAAGAACATAATGCAATAGTGCATAGTGGTCTATCTTCCTCTAAGCATCAGATTATTACTTGTTGCATGTTCAGTTGACAACAATAGCAAAAGGTTACTCTGGAAATCCCAACAGCAATAACATTTGAAATGGTAATAGCTTTTCTAAAGGCTGAATGCCAAGGTAGTCAAAAAGGAAAAGGGACCAATTTGAGCAATGCAAATTGATGATGACTCATCAAGAAAAACTTGAGAGGAATCATCTCTCTGAAAAGAGAGAGAGAGAGAGAGAGAGAGAGAGAGAGAGAGAGAGAGAGAGAACAAAAGAAAAGGAAAGCAGCAGTGGATGAAACTATAATGCTTCTAAATTGGGAGGGATACTACAAAGACCACACGATTTGCACTTATATATAACAACAAAGGAGATGTTCAAAACTGTATGGCTGTGGAAGTTCAGCAAGGATGTTAATTCTCTTTGGCTCAAAGTGATTCGCAGTAAGTATGGTATGCACGCTAATGGTTGGGATATAAATCCACGTGTGAGAATTCTTAGTGCAAGCACTTGGAAGGTAGTTTCTTCCCTTGGCTCCATCTTTTACCAGCACCTTCGTTTCTGTGTTGGGGATGGGGCTCATATTCGTTTTTGGCATGACCTTGGTGGGGGGAACATTCTTTGGCATCCAAGTATCCTCGGCTCTTTAGTTTAGTGAGATATCAGAACTCGTTGGTGTCTGATATCCTTTCTTGGTCTCATCTGGGATTAGCATGGAACATTGAGTTTAGAAGGGACCCGAATCCTGCGGAGGTGGGTGAGATTGCAAGTTTGTTAGTCTTTTGAGTGCTGTTTTCTTAGGTCCAGGTCTGTCTGACAGTCATGCTTGGGTTCTTGAGTCCAATGGCCAGTTTTCTACAAGGTCATTTCTTTCCGCTCTTTGGGGTCATCGTATTGCTCCTTTGACTTGTTCAACCCTTTGAAAGTCTGGTTACCTTTTGTCCTTCCTAGGAATTTTGTGTGGACTGTCGTCTGGTATAAGATTTAACACCTGTGATATGTTACAGAAAAGACGACAAAAGTGTGCTATCTCTCCCAACATGTGTGTTATGTGCAGGAGGAATAGTGAGTCGGTTGACCACGTATTCTTCATTGCGAGGTGGCCGGTCGGATTTGGGGGTACTTTATTGGGCAGGTGGAGGTTGACTAGGTCATGCCCCAATGGGTTCACATGCTTCTGGAGCAATGGAGGTTTTTGAGATTGAGGAAACGGAGGACGTTGATGTACGCACAGTCTTATGGAGGATTTGGGAGGAGAAATATCGGAAGATTTTTTAGGATAAATCTTCTAGAGTTTGATTGATAGGTGTGGCTTTTATGTAGCCTCACGGATGGTTGTTCAGCCAGATTTCAGGGGTGTATCTGTTGATGATATCACTAGACATTGGGCTTCCGTTAGCCTCTCAGCTCCCATGCGTGTTCGTACTAGAGCTTGCTGGGTTCCTCCTATCTGTTGATGATATCACTAGACATTGGGCTTCCGTTAGCCTCTCAGCTCCCATGCGTGTTCGTACTAGAGCTTGCTGGGTTCCTCCTACGGTTGGAATCATCAAATTGAACTTTGATGGCTCTTCTATTGGGAATCTAGGCCCTTCACGAGTGGGAAGAGTGTTTAGGGACTCTGTGATCCATTTTCTACATATTTTTTCGGGACATATTGGAGAGGGGCACTCTACTAGGGCAGAGATTCATGCTTTAGTAGCCGGCTTAAAGGAGGCAATTGCATAGCGGTTTAGTCACATAAAGGTGGAGGGGGATTCATCTTCAGTTATTTCGTGAGCTGAGTCAGGAGAGAGCCATCCTTGGCATAGTGTTTAAACTCGGTTCCCGGCTCGGGATCGGCCGAGACGAACGGCCACATTTAATAAAATAAAAAATAAAAAATTTTATGGATCGGACGATCCATTTTTTTTTGGTTCTTCTCGGATCGGAAATGACTCGGGGATCGTCCCCTTCCGATCCCTTACACCATGATCCTTGGCGTTATGATCATCTTGTTCGGTTGGCTCGGTTCCTCAGCTTTGAGAGGGTGGTTTCCTTCAGGCACATTCATAGAGCAGGAAATAACATGGCAGACAAATTAACAAGAGAAGGGGCGCTAAGGGCAGTCTTTTTTTTTTTGATCAATAACGAAGATGGTATAAATGAGAAAAAAGGATGAGAGTACAAAGCATACAAAGGAAAAATTCCCCAAGGAAGGGAAACAATACAAAGAGAAAAGAAGAAAAAGTAAAAAAACAGTAAAACAACCAATAGAACTACGTCAATAAGGGCAGTCTTTTATGCGGGTCCTCCTAATGAGTAGATGAGTATGGAGGTGTATGAGTGAGGCGCATGTTGGCTCTCTTGCTCTACATCGTCGAGCAAGCGGATGCCGTAGTACATAACTTTATGTGCTCTTGACTTATGTTTCTGTTTACTTGACTTTTGTTTCTGTTTGGATTTCTATTCTCATGATCACAGTTTGTGATCTTTGTATTTTCTCCTTACCTTGATGATTAATGAAAATCCGTGTTAATTATCAAAAAAGAGAGATGTTCAGAACTGTACCAATTATCGGGGAATTAAGCTTATGAGTGATACCATAAAATTATGGGAAATATGAAGCAGAGGTTAAGAAGAATAACCCAAGTGTCAGAAAATCAATTTGGCTTTATGCCAAGGAAGTTTACCACTAATCCCCTTAGACTATTAATGGAGAAGTTTAGGGAGGATGAGAGACCTACACATGGTTTTTATTAAGCTAGAAAAAGCATATGAAAAAGTCCCTAAGAGTTAATCTGATAGATTTGGGGATGAAAAAAAGAAAAACCAGATAGATACATCAAGGTTATTAAAGACATGTATGAGGGAGGGTAACAAGGGTGAGAACAGTAGGTAGCGAGACAAATGAGTTCTCAGTAAGATAGGTTTAGATCAAAGGCTAAAGTCCCTATCTTTTTGCTTTAATTATAGATGAATTGACCACTCGTATTCAAGAGGAGGTGCCTTGGTGTATGCTTTTTGCAATAATGTGATTTTGGTAAACCAAGCTAGAGAGGGAGTAAATGTAAAACTAGGGTAATGGAGGGAGACTTTGGAATCAAAAGGTTTTAAAATAAGTCGAATTAAGACCGAATATACGGAATGTATCTTTAGCACAAACAATAGTATAGGTGAAGCAATAGTAACAATTAAGAATCAAAAGTTTCCCAAAAGCAATAAATTTTGTTATCTAGGATCCATTATCTACAAATGATGATTTCTAATTTAAAGGGAAAAAAGGAAGGACGGAACTGAATTACACCAAAAATCAGTTGACAAGCATCAACTAAAATAGTATCCTTGCTGTTTATAAATGCAATTGTAGATTATTAACATTTTATTTGAATGAACTACACACTTACCTCTCTCCTATGATCCCTGGTGACTAACTTTTCTTCTTCAAAAAATCGCAAAGTACGACGGAGTTGTTTTGAGTGCAGCTTGAGGTCCTTTGCCAAATCTTCTTCTCTGACCCATTGACGTCTGAAATATAAGGAAACTAGGTATAATAAGCAACAACAGCAAAGTTAATCTGCTGGTCAGGGTAAAAGAATTTGCAACGACCAGGACGACAAATCTGTTATCATCTGAGACAAAATATTGCCAACATGCCAATCATGTAACATACTGCATTACAACAGTGTCATCTAATGTCCTCAAGGGTTTATAATGGTGAGGCTTTATAATAGTGAATAATCAAGCATGCTCTAATCTGTCTTACCAAAACAGATTTTTTTACACAACTTGGAGAACAATATAAACAAAGAGGCGATTTATTTTTGTCATTCAGGGGACAAGCTAATTCATTCAGTACATTTAAGCTTCTAAAACAATTAAGGCAATCAGCAACTATTGTTCAATGCAGAACAATGAAACGCATTCATTATGGAAATAAGTTTGTGAGGATAAATAAGAGGACTCCACATGCTAGATATAACTAGATATTCTATTTCAAACTGGAAAACCCCGACAATAATGTTCAATAATTTGAGTAAAAGCGGGTAAAGACTTAGGAGAGATGGATAACTGCCTTGACCATCCAAATAGAGACAGAATCAGTATGTTTTTTTGCAATTAACCAGGCCCTCATGCAATTAAAACATCCAAATCAATTTCACGCGAATCAAATGGAAGAGTGTAATACAGTATCCTCTGCACAATTATGATGTTCCCACATAAAGTCCAGAATTCTTTCCAAACCCAGTCACTACCAAGCACTCTATCGTGCATTCGTCACTGTTTTCATCTATATACAACTAATTTTCAGTTGTAACGCGAACGAGAACTGTAGGTTACAATACCAAACTCTAAGAAGGCTATGAGTCTATGACAGACCAATATATTTTTGCCATCGATTTTTGAAAACTTTAATCTTCTTTTTCTTTTTCTTTTTCGTTTTCTTGCTACAACCCTAGAACCAGATTGCATATCTTCTCTTGCTTCTTTCCACTTAGTCAACTAAGGCCGGAGAAGACGAGGAAGCTAGTGAGAGGATAAGCAAACGCTCGTAACAAATCAAGAAAGTCTGTGTATTTCGAACAATTCTATCATTATTTAAAGCATAAATCTGCTCCCAGTATACATTTTTTTTATAAAATTACTGTTTTAAAACATCTTCAAAGCACCTGGTGAGGGCGTCGAGGACCACCACAGCCATTCCTCTGTTATCACTCCTCCCCGTCTTCGG
>JAUPMG010188063.1:0-10250 GCA_031762675.1 Pachysandra terminalis
TCCACATGATCCCATCATGTACAAACAAATCCATTTCCTTTAGGGACTTGCACCCAAGGTAGATTGTACCATTCCATTCGGCCAGTCCACATGGTCCCACCATGCTTCTCACACAATCACATCACACAATCCATTCACGCAGATACAACCACAATGCAAAGAATACAATCATCAAGCAACAATCAATGCGATGCAAAATAATGAATGATATGATGCAATGATGATTCATAAGTGCAAATGATGCATATGCAATGCACACACAATCAAACAATCAATCATTATTTAGGGACTTGCACCCACGGAAAAATGCTCATGTTGCAACCATCCAACTTTAGGGACTTTCACCCACGGCTGGAACCCACCAGTATTGGCCATCACATTTTTAGGGGCTCGCACCCACGGCTGGAAACCACCATATGCTCCCTTCATTTTAGGGACTTGCACCCACGGCTAGAAGTCCACCAATTACGACCCATTCAACTTTAGGGACTTACACCCACGACTGAATTCACTAGTCATACACAATCAATAATGCACACAGTACCAGATCAATCCCATTGACCTGAGGATGCTCTCAGCATCGCATACAACACATTCATTCAACAACCAAACCAGCCAATCTCATTGACCTGAAGATGCTCCCAGCATCACATACAACACATTCACATAGCAAACAAGTCAGTCAATCTCATTGACTCCAGTGGATACCCTTGGGACCACCCATACCAGTCACAATCCACATGGCCTAGCCATGGGGCCACCACACAGCAGGGATGTCCCACATACCCTCACACACATTCCAGATCAGGATTTGACATCCTAGAATTCAACAATATATCATAGAACAATCACAAACCAAATCATCCTATAGGCTGCCTATTGGGCTACCAACTAGACATTTCAGACAACTAGTTGTACAAAATCCTATACAAGTATTTTGCACATAAATCAAGCATACACACATGTTATAAAACACCTTAGAGAGCTTTCCCTGAAATTTCACTCCATTTGGAGCTCGGTAGATACTCGGTACTTGCCGAGGTACCTATCGAGAGTATAAATCCTCTGATTGACCTTCCTAACTTAAAACATTCATATCTATTTAACTACAAGTCTGATTGATCCCAAACTAGGACCATTAGAACCCTAATTGAGTGTAGGATCATAGAAAAATATAACAAAATTATTTTGGCTTTAGTAGGTGGTTCGGTAGATGCTCGGCACCTGCCAAGGTACCTATCGAAGGCCATTCTGCAGGTTTGACACATTGTCAGTGCTTAATTCATAACTATTTTAATGCTCATCAGATTGACCTCAAACTTGGACCATTGTGTTCCTAACTGACAAGTAAAGTCAATAAAAATAATAAATAAATAATAAATAAATAATCCAAGTTCAGTAAGAGTATCGGTAGCTATCGAGTCTCGGCAGATGTGGTAAAAACTTTGCTAATTTCGGCAGATGTCTCCGCATCTACCGAGCTACTGCCGAGGCCAGTTTCATCTTTGATAGTAGTTTGATGTTTTGCCCATAACTAATTCTATACTCGTCAGAATCACTTCAAACTTATTACGTTGTGTTCCTAACGCATAGGTGAATCACAGAAAAATACTAAATAAGTTATTTATGTTTAGAGGAAGGCTCAGTGGGATCTAGAATCCTACTACTTGTTACCTAGAATTTTCCAGAATTCCTAAGGCTTTGTGCCCAACTTCGAGGTTTTGCTAGGTTTTCGTGTACACACATTCCCAACAATATTTTTACACCTTTTTGCATAGGATTCATCAACTACTAATATATGTATTAATCCTAAACAAATTACCTCAAACCTAACGTGGATTTCCATACAAGGATTCATAAGTTCATTAGTAACACATGACCTAATTTCTCGGAATTGTGCAGAAGTTCTTTTAAGCATAAGATCCATTGCATATTGATAAAAAAAACATCATATAAACATGTAGATCTGCTAGATCTAATCACAAATCAAGCATTCATGCAATCATCCTCTAAACATTAACTATAGCATCATTAAAATATTATGAACCTATCCGTAGAGAGGACACTGGAAATCCCTACCTCTCTTCCTATGCCTTTTCTACAAATTTTCGGCATCATGGATCCCCCATCAATCTTCTCTTAGTAGCTTTTTCCTTATTCTTCTCTTTGGTCGAATCCCCCATTCTCAGATCTACTTTCCCTCCTTTCTTCTCTTTTCAGTCGTGCACTACAAGGTGGAGACCTTCCTTTTAACCCACGATCCTATTTGGAAGGAGTTGTGGTTATTAGGGAGACTTTCCCTCTAATCCAAAACAGCTACAACCTAATTCAATTTCCAAGGTGAAAGACTAGACTAACCATAATGGCTTGGTCATTAGACAACCCTATCCTTATTGTGTCACACGTCCAAAGCATAACCCTAATCTCCATAAGTTTTAAAATTACTTAAGTGACCTCCGTTATTTCTAATATTACACAATGGACTCTATAGTGTGTTGTAATTACAATTACTACTATTTTCAATTAATCAGATACACAAGCCTATGTAACCTTTTCCAAGGATTTTAAATGTTAATTACACTTAAATTATATTGATTATAATTTAAGGGCACGGGTCACTACAGTCTACCCCCCTTAAAGGGATTTCGTCCCGAAATTTAAAGTTGTTCTAATTCTATATTCAACCCTCTAATGGAATTTAGTTCACTCTTGCTTCTTATTATCTTGTCTACGTTAAATGGATCAACATTTTCATTTAATAGAGTTGTGTTCCATAATACATTAGTGAGGTAATGTCATCCCGTTATCATAATTTCTCATCAAATGTGAAGAAGGCCTACATATAACAGTTTCAATCGCCCTAGTGTGAATATTATAATCTTAACATCATCACACGGTTAATTACAATCAATTTTAAATTTCATCGTATGATAACAAGGAACTAGCTTGCAGAGAATGTTAATATTATTACCTACTCGAGCGAGTTATGATTTTGCTTTACGTTCACTTTCAAAATAGGGATTTGTTGAGTCTAAAGTTTAAAAGTGTCAACTGCATCTAATCTTAACTGATGCAATTTCTATGGTTATATATTTCTATGCTTCTATTTTCATAATGACATAGATATTTTATTCTAATTAACATTGCTATTTGTTATCATTTAGTAAATTTAACGTGACCACAATCACAATATACACATTAAGCCACACACTTTGTTAAATTAGCATTACAATTATAATAACTTTATAGAAGCATTATTCATAGCATTATCATACTATTTGGTTACTCACACAAAACATTCTATTATCACAAACAGTTCACCTAAAACTACACAGAGAATGAAAATGCTCATAGCACAAGGCAATCAATCATCAAACACATTCACATCACAAATACAAACCCAATGAGGACAACCAATGCCCATGCATTAATCAGATGATGAAAGGTAAACACACACAAAGGGGCAGTGTTGATGAATGATATGATGCATAATGCTCAAACACATACAAAGAATGAAAATGATAAAATGATTGTAATGCAAGGTTGTTAGGTTTAGCCTAACCTTGAAGTCACACACAGAAACCTATACTTAACACTTGGTCACAAAGGACCTCACACAAACATAAGTAATTCACACTCTAGGCATACCCATGCTACTAGTATCTCAAGCATATTCATGTTGCATCTGTACCACTCATCATACACTATACTTACACAGTGCACTTATCTGTAATTCAGTATTTTTATTCTTTACTCCATTAGCGTATACATCTATTATTTCATTATTTAAATTTCTTATTAATCCTAATGTCACCATTAGTCATAATTTAATTACAAGGTTCTAGGCTCATGATAATATGTCTACAAACTACACCCTCAGGTACATAAACAACGTGATATCATTTAGCATTCAATATTAGACATATTTTTCAAAAATTTCATTACAATTTAAAGTATATAATTTATTTAAGGGGATACTTAATTTCACTCGATTGTTGAGTCGGACTGATTTAGAACCAAAAATAAGATTTCTAGATCTAAATCTAACTTAAAATCTTAGTCATACCATATAAGTTTTAATTGCTATAATAATTAAACATCTTATACACTTATTATTTGTATACTTGTCCAATTCCTCTCTATTTTCAAGGAATTCGATTCAATGCATTTGCAACTGCATTATCTCCAATTTTTGGAAAATAATTTGTTTTAGTGTCATAATTAATGTATAGTCATATCAGTCAACATATTTTAAGTCTCTGATTATTGTGTCTTTTAAAGTCAGGGTAATCCAATATACTAATCATAGTTTCATCCTTAAAATGCATTTCCAGACTTTTCAGGAGTAGTAGTACTCCTACTCCAAATTGCCTATCCAGCATTACTGATAAAGATATTCACCAATGCATTCATACTCTAGATCAAGCAGTTAACCCATAACATTTAGCAATCAGCTTATAATTTTATAAATAAAAATTCCTATGCTGACATGTCCCTAAGCTTAAGGTTTGATGGATCTACATAAGTATACTCACACGTATCATATGTAAGCATAGAAGGCACGCCACTCCAAAATAATCACACAATGTCAAACGATTGCAAGAAGCACTCAACACACAATTCAAGGCATTTCACAAGGAGTACACACTATAGAGCAATCACAACATTCACAAAATTCAGCAAACCAATTAGGTTACACACCCTACAAAATTTCATGCGATTCCTAGGTTTACATGATCAGACCCATCGCAAATGCACAAACATTCACTTCAACCGCCATTAAACAATCTTAAATTTCTACAAATATGATTTTCTCTTCAATGTGTACGGCATTACTCGACAACTCGATCTTCAGTTGGTGTCTAGATTGATGAGAATGCCTATGAACAACTCTTATGCCAGCATCCCCGATCCCAATGAGGACGAGAAGATAGAGATTACCAAGTTAATCTGTGGGGCGAGAGTACCATGGAATAAGGACGGCACTCTCAATGCCTCCAAGCTTGCACCCACCTACCGAATCCTCCACAAGCTATTTGTCACGAACGTCTACCCGCGTTCCGTAAACGTGACGAAACTCACACCATACATGGACTCTCTACTGAATCAAGTGGCCATAGGCACAAGGCTCTGCCTCCCGTCTCTAATCATATCACATATCATTCGATATGTGAGAACCCGAAGAAGAGGAGATTTACCTTTTGCCTACTTGATGTGTGCAGTGGGTAAATTCTGGGGACTCCAAATACCTTCCCCACAAGCTGGCATCGTTAATCCACCATTCGGAAGGACTAACATGAACAAGCTGAAACTGCCAAGGTTGATTGGACCAGGCCAACCCCAACAAGCCCCTGCCGCAGGAGAGCCAGCTGAGATTCAAGAGGAGCCCAAGAACATTCCTTCTGAGTAACACCCAAGAGCATCTTCATCATTTACGCCTCCACCTCCCAGGACCATAGAGGCTAGATTGACTGTCTTAGAGGAGGAAATCCGACAGAATAGGCATGAAGTGTCTCGACTTCGGGCAACCGTGGAGAAGGCACTTTCAATCTTCCAGAGCATTTTCAGCGGCTGCAAGGCACCTGATGCTATTTCGGCTTCGTCTCCTTCAGCTCGATCTCGTCGAGGACGCTCTCTATAGGATTTCTTTGTTTAGGTTAAGAATGATGTTTCTACTCTTGTTTAGTTATTTTGTTTGTTAGCCATCTGCGCATGGCTAGAACAATCAGAGTAGGACCTTTTTTTTTGTAATTTCAATTTAGTTAAATGAAATTTTTAATTTCAGTTTTCCATTTGGGTTACTCCCACTAATGATTAATATTATAATAAAATCCCTTATACTAATAATTTCGAGGGTGAAATATCCTAAAGGGGGAGAGAATGTAGTGACCCTGACCCTATTATTTAATTTGATAATTAAATGATCATTGAATCTTAATTGAACCTTAGGGTTTAATCGTAAGAAGAATGACTGAATTGGACTAATCAGTAATTTGGAAAATAATTGGGTAAATTATATGATTAAATAGAAATTGAATCAAATTGGGCTTGGACCCTTAATTAGAATTAGACCTGGACTGTGAAATTGAACTAGGCTCGGTACCCAATAAGAGACCCAATTAGAACTCAACTAATTAAGTAATTAAGATGAATAATAGGGTTAATAAAGGAAAAATCATAATCAAACTTGAGCTGGACGATTTCTCCATTAGGAAGTTCAAATTTAAATGAGATAATTAGAAGGTTTTCTTAGAGATTGAAACTCTCTAAGCAAGGAATGAGAGAGAGAGAGAGAGAGAGAGAGAGAGAGAGAGAGAGAGAGAGAGAGAGAAGGAAACCATTCTCCTTGCTCCACACGCCCAAAGAGAAAGAGAGAGAAGAAGAACCCTAGAGAAGAAGAAAAGAACCAGAAAATCCCAAGAAAGAATATGAGAAGACCAAGAGGAAAAGAGGAAAAATTAGAGAGAGTAGAGAAGAGGAAAGCCTACTGTAGAAGGAAGAGAGCCAGAAAGGAAAAGAAGGGAAAGAAAGAAGAGGAAGAAAATGATGAAGGGTACGAGATATTCGATGAAAGTGAGGAAAAAGATGGTGAAAAGAAGTAAGAAGGAAGAATCCTAGTAAAGTAGCACCTGAAGAGGCAAGCGAACTAGATGAGGAGAGGGACTATTATTAAGACTGAGTGGTAGGGATTCTGCATTGATTTTATAGTAGTTATCTTCATAGTTTTCCAATGATGCTATAGATAGCATCTTAGGATGATTTGCATGATTGAATGGTTTGAATCTCACATGTATTAGCCCATGTTAACTATTGGATTTTTTGTTTGTAATATTAGGATCTGATGATTTTTAACATATTTGATGTGTGATGGAATGATTATGATTAATTAGTAATTAAGTATGATTTCTAGTATGATCTACATCTGGAATGAAAGATTTGATCATGTTTATCTAGGTATGTTGGTTGGAACAAATATGTTAAGATTGATTTGTGTATATGTTGATATTAAAATGTTATTAAATGCTTAGAAGCTTAAAAATGTGTTTTTGTGAGTGTGGGCACGAAATCCTGGGAGAAAAACCGAATTTGGGGCTAATTTGTATGTTTGGTAGATCCTCGACAGGTACTGAGAAATCTACCGAGCTATCTACCGAGCAAGTAAAAATTGCGGGACAATGTACCGAGCCTCGGTATATACCAAGTCTCCCACCGAGACCCTCGGTAGGAACTCGGCAGATACTGAAACATCCACCGAGAGTCATAAAACTCTCTGGACAATCAACCGAACCTCAGCAGATGCCGAGACATCTACTGAACTTTTCGGTAGGAAGCTCGAAAGATACCGAGCATCTACTGAAGTCCAATTGACTTCAAAATTTATGCGAAGATCCCATTTTATGTTTTAAACATGAATACAAGATTAGTTTCACTGCAAAATGGATGATTGTAGCCATATGATGTGAGGTATATTATAGGCTTAGTTTTCAGTGTGATTTGGTAGTTTAAAGCCAACATGAGGTGAATGTGACTTTAGGGAGTCCAGGAATGGAAGATAGACATTTAGATGAAATTAAAAAGGATTGTGATAATAAGTTTACGGATTGAAATGACTAAGTGATCTTTAACACAACAACAAGTATGTTTATGACTGAGTCTGAGATCTAATCTAGGGTAATGAGTGAGTGGTGCTGGGAGCGTCCATAGGAACTCAATGGGATTGACTACGTGTTTGTTCTATGACTGGTTTGTGAGTGGTGCTGGGAGCATCCACTGGTTAATATGGTGTGACTCTATGTGAGATCATCATGAGTAAGTTACTGGTGTGTTCTTTCGTGAGGTGAGAGTCCCTTAAAGAACAAGGTCTATTGGTCTATTCTGTTGTGCGAGGAAAGTATCTTAAAGAATAAGATTGGTGACATTTTGTCGTGTGGTGCAAGTCCCTTAAGGAATGGGTTGTGTACTGGTGAGTTCTTCTGTGAGGTGAAAGTCCCTTGAAGAACAAGGTCTATTGGTGGGTTCTTCCGTGTGGTGAAAGTCCCTTAAATAACAAGATACTGGTGCATTCTTCCGTGTGGTGAAAGTCCTTTAAATAACAAGATACTGGTGCATTCTTCCGTGAGGTGAAAGTCCCTTAAAGAATGGAATGGTGCATTCTACTGTGGGTGCAAGTCCCTTAAAGAATAGATTGATTGCGAATGAGCATGTGGTTAGGTTAGGCCTAATTACTCTTGCATAAGCATCATCATCTGCATCCATGTGCATACTTGCATCATATCATACATCATTATTCATTTGCACATTATGCTTGTAGTGAATGTTTGTGAGCATTAATTGAAGTGAATGTTTGTGCATATTGCTTGAAGTGATAGTTTGTCTGTTATGACATGGTGGGACCATGTGGATTGTGTTTAAAGCATGATGGGATCATATGGAACTGTGTTTGAGACATGGTGGGACCATGTGGTTTAATGGTTAAACATGGTCGGACCATGTGGCTTAACTGTTAAACATAGTGGAACTATGTGATTTGTTTGCTATGCATAGTGGGATTATGTGGTTCAATTGTTTGTGCATGATGGGATCATGTAAATCTTGTTTGATGCATAGTGAGACTATGGGTTAATTGTTGAACATGATGGGATCATGTAAATCTTATTTGATGCATAGTGAGACTATGGGTTAATTGTTGAACATGATGGGATCATGTAAATCGTGTTTGATGCGTAGTGAGACTATGGGTTAATTGTTGAACATGATGGGATCATGGGATCATTATGATTTATCATGGTGGGACCCTGTGAATGATTGTTGTTATGTGTTATGAATGGTGTGTGATGAATAAACCTTGTTGTAATGTAATGGGATTACATTGTATTTTGTGATATATCTATGGTATGGTATATTAGTGCGATATCAAGCATGATAATACATTGTGAGTGCTATATTACATGTTGAGTGAAATTGCATGAATTAACATGTGTTATTGTAAATCTATGGAAATAGTTGCCGTAAATTTATTGGATTTCTCTACTGGGCTTTGCTCAACCTATATTTTTACAGGTGAACAGTTCGAGTAGCATGCGAGCTGAGAGAGGAATTCTGTCCTTAATTGTTTTGGAGTGAGAAACATTGAGATACTGAGATTGGATTTATTTTATTTGGTTTGACCCCACGAGGTCATGAACTTGTAATAACTTAGTTTGATTTATTTTGGATATTTCTAGCTTAGTTGGTATGGATGAGATTATGGTTTTAATTTATACAGACTTCCGCTGGTTTTTATGTCATTACTCTGATTAACCATGTGATGGTTGTTTCATGATAAATGGATATCCGCATCCACGAGATGGATCCGAAGGTTATTCCTTGCAAATCCTCGAGATCCTATATCTCGAATTTGGGGCGTGACAGAGTGCTATGCCCTAGTGACCCTGACCCTGTTATTTAATTTAATAATTAAATGATCTTTAATCCTTAAATGTGCTTTAGGATGTAATTGTTAGGAAATTGGTTGAATAGGACTAAAGTGTAATTAAGAAAAATTATGGGATAACTTTTGTTATTCTGATGGATTCAGGAGATTTGGGCTTGGACCCCAAAGCATGATGGGCTTTATACCTAGAGCTGGTCGAATGGCCCATTGGACCTGAAGAGAGGATAATAAGCTAATTTAATATTGTGTTTTGAATTAAGGTACTAGATAAGGAACCTTCCCACTAACCCACGTTCCTTCCACAGGGGAGAAGGAAATTTTCTAGTTTTGTCTCACACGACCGAAGGAAAAAGGAGAAGAGAAGAAATCTGGGTTAGGGCAAGGAAGAGAAAAGAAGAAGAAGAAGGAAATGGCTATAAAGAGGAAGGATCTTCACCATCTAAAGTGCAGAAAATCAAAGCAAAGGAGGTAAGGATTCTCCATTGAGTTTACAATAGTTATCTTCATAGATTTCCAATGATGCTATAGATGACATGTTAAGATGATTTGCATGAGTGAATGATTTGAATCTCACATTTATGATCCCATGTTAACTATTGGATTTTTTTTTTTTTTTGTAATATTAGGATTTGATGATTTTTAACATATTTGATGAGTGATGGAATGATTATGATTAATTAGTAATTAAGTATGATTTCTAGTATGATCTACATCTGGAATGAATGATGATCATGTTTATCTAGGTATGTTGGTTGGATCTAATATGTTAAGATTGATTTGTGTATATGTTGATATTAAATTGTTATTCAATGCTTAG
>JAUPMG010188074.1:0-10250 GCA_031762675.1 Pachysandra terminalis
AGTAGAGAAGAGCTCGACCTCTTCTCTGAGGTCCTCTTAAAATGAGAAAGAGACTAAGAAGAGACGACTGAGAGAAAAAAAGAAAAAAAGAAGATGAAGTTTTTTTTTTGTTTTAAAAATATATTTTAAAACACCGTTATATTTGACGTTAACGGTTAAGTCATCGTGGCAGCAATCCAACGATATATGAATTGCTGCAAGTCTTAAGCTGTAGAGGATGCGAGCCCGGTTCAGTATAGTTATCTAGTGTCGAGTAGTTGAAGAAAGACCTTATCCAGCTTCCAGCTGCTTTATTAGATCCAATTGTACTGGGAAGAAGAAAGACATCATGGATGATACGGGACATGAAATGGAGCAGGATCCGACCCGATTCTTATTTTGTCGGATCGGGCACCACATGGTGAATCAGATTTAAATACGCGTTATAAGCCGTAATTTATTTTTATTTTTTATTTTTATCTCTTTTATCCATTATGAAATGACCTTTGAGTCTTAATTAGGGGTGTCAATGAGTATCCGATACTCGACAAACCAAGGATTCGACTCTTTGATTTTAAAACCTGGTTCATAATCGGGTCGGATCTTGTTCTATAAAGATATACCCAATGGGTATCGGGTCTATTGGATTTGTTAATAATTCTTTAAATAATTTATTAGTTAAAATTTTAATAATCAATTACAATATTAATTAATTAGTCCAATCAAGACTAAACGAAAATATTTCAAATGTTTTTAATTTTTAAAATGTTTATTTGTCTTAAAAATTCATTTTATGTTATAAATTGTGTGTAATATCTGTCCGTAAATATTCTATCTAAATTTAGATAAATCTAAAATTTAGAATGCAATAATTATCATAATAATTAAATAATATTAATACAGCTAAAATAATTTTTTTTTAACGGATATCCGTCGGATACCTATTAAAAATTGGGTATTTATGGATCCGGTTCTGGCCCATATAATAGACCTATCTTAATTTTGGACTTACTAGACCCATCTTGAAACTGGCCCCTTGACACCGCTCGTCTTCATTTGGGATATGGATCTAGTCACATTCAGATCAGGCTTGGATTCACTTAGGATACTTGGGATCGAGTCAGATTAGGCTTGAATCTTTTCCAAACCCGATCCATTTCATATCCCGATATATAGATTGCAACTTGACCCAAGCCCCATCAGTGCAAATCAAGTTTACGATGGATCAGGCTAGTATTTCCATGGTTTTAAGGATCGGTCTGGATCGGATCGGATCAGATCTGATCGGCCAATCCGGATTGGGATCGGCCAGGACCGGTCCAATCCCAAGCCACGATACAACTATTGTATCAAGTGGCTTTGGATCGGACCGATCCAACCGATACCGATACAGACTGGCCGATTTGGTCAAATCCAATGAATTGATTGAACTGATCCAACCAATCCATTTTTTTTTCAATTGGCTTTGGATCAGACCGATCCAATTTTATTTTTTTGCTTTTCAAAGGACGATCCAAAAGTTGGATCAGACCTGGATCGGGATCGGCCCGGACCAATCTCATCCAGGGTCCCGAGAATAAAAACCTTGAGTATTTCTTTAGGCTAGAGCTACGTTTGGCCCGACTTGTGCTTTTGGATAAGCACTCATTGGATAAGTAGCTCAATGAGAGCACTTATCCACAGCAACAATAAACTACTTGAAGAAAATAGCGTTCAGTAAATACATTTATTTAAGTGCTTATGAAAGTTTAGGGGTAAAATAGGTATTATGAAAACATTATTAAAGTTTAGAAATACCATATATTTAAGTGTTTATGACAGTTTAGGGGTAAAATAGGAATTATGAAAATATTACTAAAGTTTAGAAATAGCTTTATGCATAAGTGATAAAAGAAGTTGTTCTCAACAACTTCTCCTTATAGGTGCCTTCCTCTACTGTTTATGGGCAAGCACTTGCCCATTAGGTGTTACGAAACACACTTTTAATTTTAAGCTGCGTTTTGCTCGACTTGTGCTTATGGATAAGAACTCATTGGATAAGTTGCTCAATGGGAGCACTTATCCACATCAACAATAAACTGCTTATTTGAAGAAAACAATGTTTGGTAAATACATTTATTTAAGTGCTTATAAAAGTTTAGGGGTAAAATAGGTATTATTAAAGCTTAGAAATAACATTTATTTAAGTGCTTATGAAAGTTTAGGGATAAAATAGGTATTTTAAAAATATTACTAAAGTTGTGAAATAGCTTAACGGATAAGAGCTTGGAAGAAGTTGCTCTCAGCATCTTCTCCTTATGGGTAAACTTTCTCTAGTGTTTATGGGTAAGCACTTACCCGTAAGTGCTACCAAATACATATTTAACTTTAAAAAGTGCTAATATAAGTTATAAGCTGCAATAAGTACTTATAGAAACCAGGCCAAACGCAACCTTAAAAAGTGCTTTAATAAGCTATAAGCACTTATATAAGCCGGTCCAAACGCAGCGTAAGTTATGCTTGATCTAGGGTTGGGCTACCCCCACAAAAGAAAAAGTTGTTTTCAGTGCTGACGCTCTTGCTTTAACCTTTGTCTGGGCTGAACCAAGTATAAAGTGATGAAGTTGGGCTTGGGCTCAAATCATTTGACTGGCCATTGGTCGGACCTGTGCCCAGTATCGTTATTTATTACACTATATTTATTTATTATTATTTTTTAGTACGATACAGTAAGCCTGTAAGAGCTTTATGAGTTTGGTAGTCGATTGCTTTCAGGTGGGTCCGTTTAGCTGCTGTACTTTGCCGGACACAAAATTTGCATGGGTGGGTGGACGGATGTAGAGCATCACGACTCACGAGGATGCCCGTACCTTTCTTTTCTTTTTTTTCGATCTTTTTTTTTCTTTTTGAAAAGTCGACGTGTTGTGCTCTTAATTCATTTACCAAAAAAAATCCAAAATATATTCCTCTAAAATTTATACCAGAAAATAAAATAGAAGTAGAAGAGTTGACATATTGTTAACTTGACCCATCAACCAGGCAGCATTATAAACTTAATATTACTTTTAACTAGAATACATAACTATTTAACATATATATATATATATATATAATATATATATGACGCAGATTTTTTGTGATGAATTTCATGTGACGAGGGTTTGTGCTGTGAAACACACTCAAGGATAAAATTTTATATATATATATATATATATATATGTGTGTGTGTGTGTGTGTTAGAGGGAGTAGTTTTAGTGATTTTGATCCTAAGAAATCTCTTGTGATCTGCGCACAGGAGATCGACATATGTTCATAAGTGGGCACCATTAAAAAGGGCGACTTGCAACTTTTAAAATCCTAAGAAAATGGTGAATTTGAGAGACCCACATTTTTTTTTTTTTTTTACCTTAATAGGTAAAAGCCAGTACAAGTTTTGGACCTGTCTAGGACACGTGTCTTGGACCTGTCTAGAACAAGTGTTGATCTTCTGTGTGGATCACAAGATGTTTCCTATGATCCTGATCGTGTCTTAGACCTGTCTAGAACAAGTGTTGATCTTCTGTGTGGATCACAAGATGTTTCCTATGATCCTAATCACAAAGGATCCTCACTCATATATAATTGACTTATACTTGAATGAAAATGGTAAGACAGGAATCAATTGATTCGATGTAAACTGAAAACTGAATGAACCAAAATAAAAAGAGTAAGCTTAGAAGGTTTTGTTTGTTATAGGTAGGGTTGTCAACGAGCCGAGCTAGTTCGAGCTCGGCTTGGCTCGCATGAGCCGAACTTGTGCTCAATATTTAGGCTGCGAGACAAGCCCCAAAAAAAGCTCATTATTTTAATGAGTTTGAGCCGAGCTCAAGTAGGCTCGACTTGGTCGTATATATCATATATAAATTTATATATTATAGGTATCATATATATAAATATAAATATATATATATATATATATATAATATTAATTATTAAATCCATTAGTAATTAGTGGTGTGCTTAAATCAAAGTAATTAAAAATTTTTAATTAATTTAATTGAATTAGTGCTGAATTTACTGAAAAAAAGAAAAGAATTATTGCTGAATTGTTTTTTCTCCCATGCTTTTAACGAGCTGAGCCTGAGCCTTGAAAAAATAGCGAGCCTGAGCCCAGCCTGAACCCAAAATTTTTTACCAAGCTTACACCGAGCTCAAGTCTTTTCAGAACCGAGTTGGGCAAAGCGCAACTCCTTTACACCTCTAGTTATAGGGGAAAAGCCTTGAGTTGTCGCACGCAGGACATAGGATCAATTCTCTCGTCTTCACCGTTGCTCTTATAAGAGGATTTGAGCCCTCCTGTCAAACCGAACTGAATCAAATAATAAAAATCAAATTTTTGAGTTTCTATTTTGATTTGGCTTGTTTCAATTTAGTTCACAATAATTCGATTTGGTTTTCGATATTATATATCAATTTCTATTTCAATTCAGTTGAGTTGGGTTTTTGATTTAATATATTGCAATTCTGTTTGATCTTGGTTAGACCACTAAACTCAACAGATCCCAAAAAAATTTGCACAAGTCAATCATTTAATCTGCCTCAACACCATCCCTACGTAATACGGTTGGTTTGATTCTATTTAGTGGCCAAACCAAAATCAAATCGAGATTTACTAAATTAAACCGAAAGCTGAACCAAACTGAAGTGCAAACCAATTTATAAAATCACAAACCAAACAGAACTACAATTACTTAAACCGAAAATCCAAGGAAATTGAAAATTGTTTTTTTTTTTCAGTCTGATTTGATAAAATTAATGCTATTTTATATAATAACTACACATATAAATACACACACATATATATATAGAGGTCTCGTTCATTTCGGTTCGATTTTGATTTATTCGATTTAATCAAAGCCTTACCTGAAAACTAAACTGGACTAATTCAGTTTTTTATTTTTCAAACCAAAAGTGAAAAGACTAAGTCAAACCGACTTTTTTTTCTGTTTGGTTTGTTCAGTTTTCGGTTTAGACCGAATCAATTAACACCCTTACTACACACTACTTACCTCATGGGATCCTTTCCAGAGGTGATCATGGTTTCAAGGATCGGACCGATCCAATCCGGATCGGTCAGGACTAGTCCAATCTCAAGCCCCGATACAACTATTGTATCAAGTGGCTTTGGATCGGACCGATCCAACCAATACCAATAAGGATCGGCCGATCCAGACCGATCCAATTTTTTTTTTTAATTGGCTTTGGATCAGACCGATCCAACTAATACGAATCGGCTAATCCGGACCGGTCCAATGATTGAATTGGACCGAAACAATTTTTTATTTTTTTTTTCAAAGACGATCCAACTTATGGATCGGACTTGGATTGGCCGGTATCGCCGATCCGAATCTGGATCGGCCGGACCGGTCTGATCCAAGATCCCGAGACTTAAAACCTGGAGGTGATCACTGCCGGTGGATCAGGCATGGCGGCATATTCCTATTACTCAGCTGAGACGAACTGTGGGCCCCGTTTTAACCTTCACGGAATGTGGACCGAAATAATTAAGGATGGTCCATCCATGCTTCATTTGGCATTGCTGTTGAAATGCACTGTAGATCGAAAGCTTTGGTTATGATACGACGTAGCAATTTTGTAATAAGCCTTTTAAGTATATATGATAGCTACTTTTGTTACATCAAATGACGGTGGAGCCAACTGTAGATCGAATTTTGTCAAAGGAACGTGACAATCTCACCGAACCATGTCCGGAGATAGAGTGATCGGATTACGACTTTAGGCTGTGTTTGGAATTTTGGGTTTAGAGATAGGAAAATAAAATGTCATAGAAAACATTTAAAATAGTTGGAGATAAAAATTTGGAACAAAAGTAAATTTTTTTTTTTTTTTGGGATCAAAATTTTCTCTCAAAAAATATAGAGATTTTGAAAGAAAAGAAAAGAAAAGAAAGATGGAGATCACTCTGCAACACTTCAACCTAACTTGCAACATACCTTGTTTTTTTTAGCGGCTAATCAACTTTGTCGAAATATATAAGAACGCATCGAAAAATTGTCGAAAGTCATCGGAATTTATTTTTCTTTTCTTAATGTGTCTCATCTTAACCAAACACTTGAAAAGAAATACTAGTCATTTTTTTTTTATTTCTTTTAAAATCCAAGGTTCCAAACACATCGTTTTTTTCTTTCAAAATCTCTACATTTTTTAAAAAAAGGTTTTAATTCTAAAAGAGAAAAAATTTCAAATTATTTTATTTACAAATCTATGTTCCTCACTCTTTCTTTCTTCAACCAAACAAAAGAAAGTACTTTCTCAACGCATCTTGCTTTTTTTTGGTAGCATTACAACTCTGTCGAAATATACAAGAACTCACTGAAAAATCATTGAAATTCGTCAGAATTTGATTTGTTTTTCTTTATGTCTTGTCTTAACCAAGCACCTGAAAAAAAAAATTATCATTTCTTTTCTTTTTCATTTTCTTTTTTTTACTTTTCTTTTAAAACCTAACATTCCAAACACAGCCTTATAACCACTTTGAAGGTCTTACCAGCTGGCCTAGTTGGCATCTTCTTCCAACTACCTAATTCAAATGAGGCGTATTAGAGCCGGATCTTAACTAATAATAATCATCTTTAAGATAATCCACGTGTCTCATTCATCGCCATTGGCTACAGACACCATAGATTGTTCCTTAAATTCAGGATATTAAATTTCTAGATCGTGCTTGCCATATCCTTCAACACCGACATTGTGGACCCCATCCAAAAGTCGTATACTCGTATCCATCAATGAATAGATATATATATCTGACATATATGATCAACGACTGTGATGTGATTGAAAATAAAGCATTATCGCAAAAGAGGATAAAAAAAAAAACAAACAAGAAGAAAAAGCGAAACATAAATCCCAACTTCATACTTTGCCACTTAAATTTTATGACTCGAACCCAGGTTCCACCATGGGACCTTACCAACCAGCGAACCATGAACCAATCGACCTAGCTGGTAACCTTATAACTGGTTTATAATTGGGATTCACCATTTAATGCGCCCCACGTGAGAGATCCCGATCCGATGCTTGTCAGTCCAGTCATTTCTGTGCTGGGCATGAGAAAGGAAATATCATCTCAAAAAAATGGATAAAAAAAGGGTGAATTATATTGACACTCTTTAAGTTTGGCATAATAACAATAAATTCTTCTCAAACTATTGTTTGGTCAAACTAGAGGGGTCTAAATGATTTATAACAGAAAATGATCATTTTACTATAATACTTTTCTATCCACCGTTATGTATAAGCATGTTAAAAGGATAAAAAAAAATATTAAATTATTAATCTACCTTATAGTATAAGAGACCGTTGGGATTTGATAAAAATTAAAAGGGTTAATTTCACTTACACTCTCTCACGTGTCTGACAAAGGCTGAAACACCTCTCCCCTCACGTGTCTATCAAAGGCAGAAACACCCCCTGTGGTTTCTGAAATGTCACTCACACCTATTGAGGTTTTGTATTGTACTGCAAAGACATGCCTTCTGTTAATTTTTTATTTTAATATTAACAAAAATGCTGACATCTTTCATATTTTTGACTATATTACCCTTGTCTAAAGTCAAAAAAGACATTTATATCTTTTATTACAGACATTTATATTCCCCTCCACCACCACCCTACCACTACGCCCACCACCACCACCACCTAAGTGTGCAAGGGATGCACATTGGATGGTGGTGGCGGCAGTGGGGTGGTGGTGGTAGTGGGGGTGGTGGCGAGGTGGTGGTGAAGGTGGCGTGGTGGTGGCGGCGATGGTGGTGGTGGGGTGGGAGTGGTGGTGGTGGTGGTAGTGGTGGTGGTGGTGGTGGTAGTGGTTTTGGTGGTAAGGGTAGGAGTTAATAATAACAAGGTTAAAAGGGTAAATTCACATTTTTTTAAACACCGTTTATGAAACGTAGGGGTGTAACTAGGGTTGGCTGGACCGGGTTCCACTTAGTTCGGGATTGGTCCGAACTGAAATCAGCTGGCCCAGACTGATCTGAACCCAAACTTAGTAGGCCCGAACTCAATTTGTTGGGTTCGGGCCAGCCCGAACTCCATTGCCTAATTTTTTTTTTTTGAAGTTCAAACCTTGTTTTTTAGAATATCTCAACCATCTAATGGGTGTACATAATGTTGTATAGACACATTTTCATTTAGGATTTTTGACGAACACGAAATATAAATAGAACATGTTAGCCTGTTGAACAATCTATAGCACACATTTACAGGGAAGCCCGGCCCGAACCAATATATTAATTACTATATATATATATATATATATATTTTACAGCTTTGGATATGAACTGTTGATGAATCTTTATCCAACTCATATCCAATTTTCCAATCAATTTACACCCCTAATGAAACACCCCTAATGAAACATTACTGATGAAACGTTATTGACAGGTAAGTGTTTTTTTTTTTAGAAACCTGTGTTTAAGTGTTTTTTTTTTAGAAACCTCAGGAGGTGTTTCTGCTTTTGTCATAAACCTGAGAGGTGTCCGTGGAGTTAATCCAAAATTAAATTAAATTGATCTTATAACTATAAAGGAAGTGTTTGTGATAGCTAAGGTTTGGGGGATACTTGTTGCGATTATGCTAAACCCAAAGGGTATGAATGCAATTTATCATAACTGCATGCCAAATTGCCAATCTGTAGCTTCGCGGATTGCCATAGTGGGTCCCACCTGAAGGCTTGCTCTTTTTCGCTGGATCACAGCAATGCACTGTAGCATACGCGGCAACGTATTAGAAAAATACTTTAATCAAAAAAAAAAAACCGAGATTTCTCTGTCCTACGGTCCTAGGAAATCTGAGATTCCGGAAGAGAGAGAGAGAGAGAGACGCGTCTTTCGAAGTTAAACCTCTCTTCTTTCTTCTTTCTTCTTTCTTCTCCATCCTCAATCCCCATTTACAGGGAAGTCGCATCTCACAGACACAGCTCTCTCTTTCAGCGTTTCCCTTTCTTTAAATAAGCCAAGGTTTTTGTTTTCGGAAGATCGAGAGTAGCCTCACGTTCGAATCTTTCCCTTTTTTTTTCTTTTTTTTTTTTCTACTTCACCTCCGTATCTCGCTCGGGGAAGAGATTCTGTGTATTGAAAATATGATGGAGATCTGATTGGTTAGGGTTTGGAGGATCTCGAGACGTTTTTCCGTTCTATTTCCTAGATTGGTAAGAGATCTGAATTTCCGAAGCAGATCTGTTTTATGGTCGTCGTTGTTGTTTAATGTTTTGGATCCTTCGTTCTCCGTACTTTTGTTTGAGTTTCTGGCGTGCAAGAACTTTTCTTTTCGATGTCTTGGATTAAATCTGTAATGTGTACTTGATCTTTTGCAGATTTTAACTCGTTAGTTCATTTGATTGTAGTTTGATTTCAGTGAGCTTTAATAGCTATTCGTTTCCAAAGTTAGATATCTTGTCAGTTCGATTAGGAGAAGCTAAAACCTGATGTTGCCTTACAAGCTGACAACTTGTTGAATGCTACTTCATTGTGTTGCTTTTCTTATAGATTTTTTTTTTCCTTATTTGTTTGTTTGTTTATTGTTCTAGATTTTATATTTGCTTTTGAGTTTCTATGAAGCAAAAGGTTTTTTGTTTTTTAAAAATTATTATTTATTATAATCTGGGATTGAGCTATATTGATTAGATCTGGAAGATGTTATGCAGCAGGGATTTAGTAGTAAAAACCACTTGAGGCTAATTTTGCTGTACTTGGATATGGTTTTCAATGAAACTGTACAGATCTGATCTTAAACAAGCTGATCCTCGTTTCACGATCATGGGTTTAAATGTCTTACCTTTTGGAATTGATCGTCCTAGGTTATCAAATAGAATATTCTAAAGTTCATAACGTTAGATTATGGCAATAGATCTTTGAATTGACTACTTTTTTGGGCATCTTCTTGCAAACAAATACTCTAGTTTCCATATTCGACTGTAATTTTGATACCTCTGATCTGTATTTACTGGAGTATTAGCTCCACTGGATTGTACTCTAGTTCATCTTTTTCATGTTTTGTAGCATACTAAAGTAGTCTAGAAACTCCTTCAGGTGCAAAATGGCGAAAATGAGCTCTGCAGACAGTAGGACCAGGAGTTCTGTATCGATATTTATTGTAATTGGGTTGTGCTGTTTCTTTTATATTCTGGGCGCGTGGCAGAAAAGTGGTTTTGGAAAGGGAGACAGCATAGCCGTGCAGATCACGAAGCAAGCGGACTGCAATGTCCTCTCCAATCTGAACTTTGAGACCCA
>JAUPMG010188096.1:0-10249 GCA_031762675.1 Pachysandra terminalis
TTTCATCGAAATATACTTTCTGGCAATATTCGAAATTCAAATTTAAACATTCTTTGAATGTAATTACATATTTGACCTTGCCACGTGTCACAATATGATTGAATTAAATCAATTTTCAAATTGACTCATCATCAGCACTTTCGAGATTGTGTGACCTTCTACGTTGTCGAGGTTCCCTCTAGACGGAGGTAGTATTTCCTTTTACGTCTTAGAGCATCGCTTTGGATGGAGGTAGTATCACCTTTTACGTTTTAGAGCATTGCTCTAGACGGAAGTAGTATCTCCTTCTGCGTTTTAGAGCTTCGCTCTAGACGGAGGTAGTATCTTCTTCTACGTCTTAGAGCTTTGCTCTTAGACGGAGGTAGTATCTCCTTCTACGTCTTAGAGCTTCACTCTAGACGGAGGTAGTATTTCCTACGACGTCATTAAGACTCTCTCTAGACAGAGATTGTATTGCCTACGACATCACTAAGCATCGCTCTAGACGGAGGATAGTATCGCCTATGACGTCATCGAGCATCGCTCTTGATGGAGGTAGTATCGCCTACGACGTCATCAAGCATTGCTTTAGGCGGAGGAAGTATCGTCTACGACGTCATCGAGCATCACTCTAGACAGATGATAGTATTGCCTATGAAGTCACCGAGCATCGCTCTAGACAAATAATAGTATCGCCTACGACGTCATCAAGCATTACTCTAAACGGAGGATAGTGTCGCTTACGACGTCATCGAGCATCGCTCTAGACGGAGGTACTATCGCCTACGACGTCATAGAGCATCGCTCTAGACGGAAGATAGTATTGCCTGCGACGTCACTGAGCATCGCTCTAGACGAAGGATAGTATTGCCTACGACGTCACCAAGCATCGCTCTAGATGGAGGATAGTATTGCCTACGACGTCACCGGGCATCGCTCTAGATGGAGGATAGTATCACTTACGACGTCATCGAGCATCGCTCTAGACGAAGGATGGTATCGCCTACGACGTCATCGAGCATCGCTCTAGACGGAGGTAGTATTGACGTCTTACATCTTCCAGGGCTATCTCTCCCTTCAGGTGTAAATTCATATCGATGTATCGACGTCTTACATTGTCCAGGCTATCTCTCCCCTTAGGTGTAAATTCATATCGATGTGTCAACGTCTTACATCGTCCAGGGTTGTCTCTCCATTTAGGTGTAAATTCATATCGATGTATCAACGTCTTACATCGTTTAGGGTTGTCTCTCCCTTTAGGTGTAAATTCATATCGACGTATTCACCGAGACACATCTGTTTGGTGAACGTGAGGCGCACCTTTAAAGCTCTCAAGAATCCAAGGGGTTGTCCCATCGCAAGTGGGCGCCCTCAAGTATGACTTCAGAAGTATCTCTGCATCGACAACCTGCTGTAAAGGGGTCCGACATTCCGCTGTGAAGTACTTGTTGATATTAACTTCATTGTAAGTGTTGATTATCCTGTGATTTATGTAATAAGAAGGGTCATCACGGTAGCGCACTACCTTCTCCCTTTTATCTATGTCGTGGTTGTATATTCCTTGAACCGGTTCCTCGAACCGACCGAGGTTCTTCCTTAGAAAGTTTCCGAAGGTTATACCTATGGGTATCAATGGAGATCTTGCTACGTGTCGGTTATAGTCCTGACACGTGGCGGTCTGTTATTGAGCTATCTGCCCTTATCATTTTTCATATCTACACAACATAAATTATGTTACTCTATTGATGCGGAAATTGTGTTGCTTGACCCGCTTTAAGCCGCCGATCGGGATCGAGCTGCTTAAAGGGTCGTAAACCGCGCGAACACATGACGACGTCGCGTATCGGTCATTTCCGCACTGCCCGGAGTTGGATAAAGTCTCGTTTGGACACGTGGGACGGCTTAACCATCCGCATAAACTGTCGCGAGGCTGTTCGAACGACGCTACGCCTATGATCGATAGACATAAAAGAAAGGAGTAGGATGAGGGGACTACCAATGTAAAAAGAAGGGGGAGAGCCAATATAGAAGTACACATAATTTTTATGTGGTTCGGCAATATGCCTAGTCCATGGGGGTCGACTCATATGAGGTCTTTTCCACTATTTAGAAATACATGGAATACAATAAATGCCCCAATCATACGGGGGTGGAGAAGGAAATAAGCAAGAGAGGAGGGAGAGAAAGAGATGGAGAGATGGAAGGAAAGAAATGTTTCATTCGGATACAAGAGGTCTCAAGTGAGAATAGCAATTGCAATCTTCCCTCCTCCTTCTATTCCTTCTATAGTGTTCTTCTTTCATTTTTTCTGATGTTCAGAGATTTTTCAGATCTTTTCTTCTTGTGCTGAAGTAGTCTTTTTATAGCCTTGTCTTACTTGGCCTAGAAGTCTTGAATGAGGATGTGACATGTGGATGGTGAGTCACCATGTAGATAGCTTATATAAGAAATACATGATACCGGTGAGTCACATGTAAATAGTTTATAAAAACATTTGATGGAAGGTGAGTTACATGTATATAGCTTATAACAGTCGAGTCGGTCTGGGTTGGACCGGATTGGACCGAGTTGGACTGGGTCAAATCGAATTGGACCAAGTTGGACCAGGTTGGACCGAGTCAACCGAGTCGAGTGACCCATTAGACCCATAGTCCATAGGTCAAGCAGGTCAAACATGTGACACATGGTTAAGCAGGTGACACGTGGCTACTTAATTAGGTCACTGGATCATTAACTCCATCCTAATCTAATAAAAAATTCATAATTTTAATCACATAAGAAGCATCCAAATCTTTTTCGATTGATGCCAGCATTCATGTGGAGAGGGCGAATGGTTTTAAGGATCGACTTGGATTGGCCAGGACTGGTCCGATCCTAAACCACGATACAAACTATTGTATCAAGTGGCTTTGGATCGAACTGATCCAACCGATACCGATAAGGATCGGCCGATCCGGTCCGATTCAATTTTTTTTTTCAATTGGCATTGGATCGGACCGATCTAAGCGATACCGATACAGATCGGCCAATCCGGACCGATTCAATGAATGGATTGGACCGATCCAATTTTTTTTCTTTTTTTTAAGGAGGATTCAAAACTTGGATCGGACCAGGATCAGTTGATCCAATACCGGATTGGCCCGGACCGGTTCGATCTAAGATCCCGAGAATAAAAACCTTGTTCCCAAAACTGTAAAATTTAAGATTCTAAAACTGTGGGTTCTCTATCAGTAGGTTCAAACCTAAACTTCAGATTGTTTGGGATGCTGTCCAGTCTAGGTCATAAAATTGATATCCTAAATTGTAATGTTTTGACAAATGATCGTTACAACCTTGGTTTTAATGCACAATACATTTATTGGAGGTCCATTTTCTGCTTGTGCTGCTATTGGAGGATAGGTGTATGTGGGCATTTGTTGCTGGTGCAAGCTGTGTCACGACCGTACTTATTCTAAGTTTTTTTTAAGAGTTGGTTCTGTGGATTTTTGCTACTATGTGAGAAAACAACTGTTTCTGTTGCTCCTGGCTGATGTTACGTTTGCATAATATACTTAAGATTTTCTAATCCCATAATTCAGAAGGGATCACATGTTTCTCTTTTAGTTCATTTCTTTAGTCAATTTTCCATAATGCATATAGCTATAGCCACTCACAATATGCCATTTTACAGTTGAAATCTTCTCTGCTACTTCACATTGATGGGACCAGTCCTGTGGCCGAGGATATTGGCCGCCAGGTATAATTTCCTTTTCATTCAGAATGGGTTCAATTTAAGAAAAAGAGGTTATATAGGATAAACTAGAGCCATCATGGATTGTTTGTCCTAATGTTTGACACATATATGTATCAATGACAAGATAGTCTGACAGCTTTCTCATTGTAAATAGCATTTTCCAAACCATTTAGTGTCTGCTTGTGGACATTTTGTGTGGAATATCCAGCGCGAGTCAGTTGATCTGACTTCTGATAGTTTAGATATATTGTTATATGGTATATTGACAAATGTAGTGGTAGATAGTGATAAGAGCTAGTAATCATCATTAACCTTTTATAGGATTGGGATCAAGTATGCACCCGGGAACAAAATAAACTGAGTGCTGCCAACTACACAGTTATGTGGCATGAAAATCACTTTTAACTATTTGAAAAAGCTAAAAGTCAATTTTGGTTATTGTTTAAGTGGGTTGAAAGTGAATTTTAATGTTACGTGGCTGTGTGGTTGGCCGCTATGGTTTATTTTGTTCCTGGGTCACTTTTGATCCCTGTCCCGCTGTTATGTAGTTTGTTATCAAACTATTGTAGATTGTTGTAGTTCTGTAACTATAGGCTGCGTTTCATAAGGCTTGTGCTTTTGGATGGACAAATGGCTCAATGGGAGCACTTATCCACAACAACAATAAACTGCTTACTTGAAGAAAATAACGTTTGGTAAATATGTTTATTTAAGTGCTTATGAAAGTTTAGGGGTAAAATAGGTATTATAAAAATATGATTAAAGTTTAGAAACAGCATTTATTAAGTGCTTATGAAAGCATAGGGGTAAATAGGTATTATGAAAATATTACTAAAGTTTAGAAATAGCTTTCTGCATAAGTGATAAGAGAAGCTTCTCTCAACAGCTTCTCCTTATGGGGTAGCCTTCCTCTACTACTTATGGGTAAGCACTTACCCATTATGTGTTACCAAACATAATTTTAATTTTAAAAAGCACTTTAATAATCTATAAGCTGAAATAAGCACTTATATAAGCCGGGCCAAACACAGCCATATCTTTTCATTTTTGTCTCAAATAAAATAGAGGCAGTGTTGTCTGGTGAGATGCTCCAGACTTGGAAACCTAATGCGACAAATTTTTCACACAACTTATATGGCAAACCCTAATTGTCCTATGTACTTCCAATTGACCTCACATCATATACCAAGTTTGAGCCCCAAATACATTTATCAATGGTAGATAGGCATCTCCTAAATTTAACGTCTTTCTTGTAAATTAAAAAAAAAAAAAAAGTTCACAGAATTTGATGGCCCGCTGTTACGCATGATTAAATCTGTTAAAGCAATTACTAGTGGGGTTATCAAACATTATTGTGAAGAGTAAAAAACATACAAAATGACATTTGGCTTTTATAAAGGTGCATAATGTTAGTAATCCTCTACTTTATCTCTGTTAGTACTACTATCAGACCTTGGTTATAGCTTGCACCTGAGTGACTCCATCAAGTTATTTTTAACCCTTCTTTCTTTCAACTTAACTTGGCCTGCTTGTGTCTGCAGCTACTTACCTATGGCCGCAGAGTCCCGTTTGCTGAACTGTTTGCAAGGATTGATGCTGTAGATGCAAGTACCATCAAGCGAGTTGCAAACCGCTTCATATTTGATAGGGTAAGGACCACCATCTATTTTGACAACCTGACTAAGCATTTTACATGCTATATAGTAGATTAACAGATATTTTAAATTTTTGTGCCAGCTTGCGTTGATTACAACTTTTCCTCTTATTCTGGCCTTTGAAGTATGTTTCATCTTTTCAGGACATTGCAGTTGCTGCCTTGGGACCAATCCAATGTTTACCTGACTATAACTGGTTCAGGCGCAGAACCTACTGGCTCCGTTACTAGGTTTATTTGTTACTTTTTGTTATTATCTCACCCTATTTCTGCCTCTCGAAAGGTGTCTTAAACAAAGCTTCGATAGCTTTGTTCCGCTCTTCATGAGTGCTTGAAGGGCTGGTATTTTTTGACTTCCCCGTTTTTTTTTGTTTCTGTTACATCAATCAATTCAGTGATAAATTATTATTAGCGTCTAATAACATGGCTGTGTTTACAAGACAATTTCCCTCAGGCGAATGCAGATCAACATCCCTTGTTTCAAGTGAGTTTCTTGACATTATTGCCTCAGATGAAACAGTTAATGATTTTGATGGAATGGATGGTTCAACTGCAAACAATTTCACACGCAAATGATGCGAAAATCTCCAATTTTTGGTCAATGTACTCTAGTAGTAACCTTGAGACTCTGTTGCAACACATTATGGACCATCACATTGATGCAAACCCTTTTAATATTTCGGGCATCCTGTTACCCCAGGTACTGATCTTGCCAAAAGCACAATTTGAATTTGTACCAACCCTATAATCAGTTGATATTGTATGGCCAAACCATCATCTTCATATAGGTTCAAAAGACAGCCTTTTAATTCAGATGGTTATGAGCATTTTAATGGGAGCTTATTTTGTTATCTTTCTCTGCTGTGTGCAAATTTCCATTTCATCACAAGAACTTTCCCTACTGAAGGGGATAAGCATTTTTTGCACATATTTCTTGCCTTCGAACTCCATCTAGTAATGTTTTTTTGTGTTAAAAGCAACCATATGTTTCTATTGTTTAGTTTTATTTCTCAAAACTTTTACCATGAATAAAAACCACATAACTCGTTGAATCTGTTTATTTGTGAAATCTGTTAACCCTATATAGTAGTTAATTCTTTTTTTTTAATGAAAGATGAATCAGCAATTACTTTAGTTTAGGTTAAATCCCCCAAAAAATAAATGGATGCAAGACATAATTATTCAACAAAAACAAGATTCTAATAAATGATTGTTGTTTATGTCATAACGATTACGACATAAAAGCTTAAGAACGAAGCCACCCTAAATACAATTAATCTGAGCACAAGAACCGCAAACCAAGCTGACGACCTGATAGACTTGGGCCTAAAAATGCAACAAATGGTCGTACACAATGCATTCAACAGGGGAAAGCCAACATTACATAATTAAAACGTACATTTCAGTTATTTACACAACATACGTTTTTGAAAAAAATAAAATGTAGGCATAAAAGCTTTTATTGAATTCAGTTGCACGCGAACAGCCATAGATGACAACTGCCTTGAATCAACCCAGCATTCCGACGCATAAAAATAAGGAATTTCATTAACAGGCACACCAATTAGTTCAGTGCCAGAGCAAATACAAAGATGGATACAGGTACAGAAAGCGGACATTTCTCGGCTCTTTTTCTCTCTATTTCCGCTTTCTTTCTTCTATTTCTCATTCCTTTTTCAAAAAAACTTTTTCTTCTTCTACCTCTTTCCCTATTTCCCTGCTACATAATGTACAATTATGCTACTTTATGTACAGTGCTACAAACGTTGTCTACCTCTACTGCTGTTGCTTTTCCTGCTACTGTTACTCGGCCTCCTTGTCCCCCCACCTGTCCAATCTTCATCACCATCGTTTTCATTGTCATCGTCCCATGGCTCACGGCCTGACTTGCTGCCTCTCGAATTTCGAGGACGTTTCCTCTTGATGTTGGCTGTGTAGATGGCATAGTCGACAGTATCATCCTTCAAGGCAGTTTTAAATTCCTGCAAGAATACAGCAAAGAAAATGACAGATATGAAGGAAAATCACAGGCAATAAAAGGTGAATACTCTTTCAACTGAAAATTCACTAAAAGTAGGAAATGGCATCAAACAAATCCCATCAAGCATACTAATGCCTCCCACCCATCTAATATGACTGCCTTAGGGCTAGGATCATAGTGTTTAAATTCGGTATCGGATTGGGGATCGTCCTCCCAGTCCCAAAAATAAAATTTGTGAATGTTTATACACATTTTATTGATAAAAAAATTTGATAAAAAATAATTTTGTGATGTGTGAATGTTTACACACATTACTGATATAAAAAAAATAATTGTGATGTGAATGTTTACACACTTTATTGATCAAAAAAATTAAATTTGTGATGTGTAAATGTTTATACACTTTACTGATAAAAAACAATTACTGTGAATATTTATATATACTTTACTGATCAAAAAATAAAATTTGTGATGTATGAATGTTTACACACTTTACTAATAAAAAAATAATTTGTGATATGTGAATGTTTATATACACTTTACTGATCAAAAAAATAATTTTTGATGTGTGAATGTTTATATACACTTTACTGATAAAAAAAAATGATGTGTGTGTTTCTACAAACTTCACTAATCATTTTTTTTTTTTTTTTTTGTAAAATGTGAATGTTCAGTCACTTTACTGATAAAAAAAAAAAATTGTGATGTGTGAATGTTTATACACACTTTACTGATAAAAAAGAATTTGATCAAAAAAGTAAAATTTGTAATGTATGAATATTTATACACTTTACTAACAAAAAAAATTATGATGTGAATATTTGTACGAACTTTACTAATCATTTTTTTTTATATAAAATGTGAATGTTCATTCACACTTTACTGATCAAAAAAAAAAATTGTGACATGTGAATGTTTATACACACTTTACTAATAAAATGAATTTGATCAAAAAATAAAAATTTGTAGTGCGAATGTTTACACTTTACTAATAAATAAAAATTGCGATGTATGAATGTTTACACATTTTACTAATTAAAAAAAATAAAATTTGTGATGTGTGAATATTTATACATAGTTTACTATTTTTTTTTTTTTTTTGTATGTGTGAATGTTTATACATGTTTTACTAATCAAAAAAATTTGATAAAAAAATTAAATTTTTGATGTGTGACTATTTACACTTTATTGATAAAAAAATTATCAAAAAAAAATAAAATTTGAGGCGTGCGAATGTTTATACACACTTTACTGATAAAAGAAAAATTAGATGTGTGAATGTTTATACATGCTTTACTGATAAAAAAAAAAGTTTGATGTGTGAATGTTTATACATATTTTACTAATAAAAAAAATTGATCAAAAAAATTAAAATATATTATGTGTGAATGGTTCTACACACTTTATTGATAAAAAAAAAATTGTGATGTGTGAATGTTTATTTATATTCTACTAATAAAAAAAAACAATTTGTGATGTGTGAATGTTTATACACACTTTACTGATCAAAAAAACATTTTGTTATGTGTGAATGTTTATACAGACTTTACTGATTAAAAATAAAAAAGGATCAAAAAATTTAAACTTGTAATGTGTGAATGTTTATACACACGTTACTGGCCAAAAAACAATTGTGAGGATCTGATTCGTCCAAAACCGAATCAGAGAACTTTTAATAAATTAGGGATCAGCTTGAGATAGCGACCGGGATTGGCTTATCCTTTACCATGGCTAGGATAGGCCAAGAGTCCAATACCTAGTACAAAATCAGCGCTGATCATCCACATAATTTTTTTACCTTGGACTTTTCTATTAACAGGCTAGAAGATAGCGATTCTGGCAGTCAATATTTGGTCAGCAAAAAAGAAAATTCTGAGGAAGTAATCCAAAATGTGACTCAATACTAGAGAGGAATGGAGGAATGGATGAGTGGTCTCTAATAATATAGGCAAATTTCTTTGTCTATGGTGGGATCTACCCCAAGCTATAATTTCTCTAGTTGTAAAGTTTTTCACTAGGAATCATAATACTCAGAAGTCAGCTGAATAAGCAAATATCATCCCTATGCTATACTTACCTCTAATTTGTAAATCAACCAGTTTGATTAGTTACCGATTTTCTCACCGGGAACTTAATTTTTTATTGTTTTTTTAAAGCTTGCAAATCAGCTGAATAAACAGCATGTCTAATAAATCAAATACTAAAAACAATACTTTTCTACAATGCATGTAATGGAAGGTTAATGATAAATCTAAAAGGAAAATTTCTTTACTGACCATCCACCTGTCTGATGTGCTTTAAACTAATTCAAGTGGAAGATGGTTCCCACAACTATTATGTTGACATAATCCTATGATTAATAAGTATACTAATTTGTTAAATTATATAAACAAATTTACATAAAAAGAGTCGAGCATGCAAGAATAGACTAAGTTAGGATTTTGGTTTTAAGATTTAGCTTAAGAGTGAAAAATTAAAAAAAAAAAAATAGAAAAGAGTGAATACTTAATCACTGTATATGACACCCACCAATTGTCTCACGATTGATTAACTTGATGAGAGTGGTTGATTAACTTGATGAGAGTGGTAAAATAGGCATGTTTTAAAAAGACTACAGGCAAGGGAGAACAGAAACCAAACTTTGGCTTTAGGGTGTGATTGAAAGACCCTAAAATACAAGGGGGGGATCTAAAAAATTAGAAGTGTTCTATAGGAGTACTTTTCTATATATTATAAGCAGGGGCGATGTAGCTTACACATTGCATTTAGGGATGGAGCATCATATAATACTATATAAGGAGAAATCAAAAGGTGGGGCTAGCCCACACTAACAAATACAGGGGCTTCTCAATCTTTTTCCTTTTTGTCAGGGTGGGGTTGGGGGGTAGGTATCACCCCCCCC
>JAUPMG010188128.1:0-10248 GCA_031762675.1 Pachysandra terminalis
TGTAATAGGATAGTTAAATGGTTATTTGGATTGTAGGCTCATCTGAAGCCAAACTTTAATTTATTTATTTGGACTTTCGCACTCTGATTTGGTTTATGAAAGAAATTTTAGACTTTTACTAGTGGTTGGTTGTTGCTAGCCGCGTTCTATGGTTGGGAACCTGAAGGTCGCACCTCGTGATCCGTGCTACCCACCTCGGGATTCGGGCACCGGATCCGGGATGTGACAAGAGGTCGCCGAACTATAGAGAAACTTACTGCCTCTCTGGATAGGTCGCCGAGGATAGTTTCGGCGCACCGAAAGGGTCGCCGAACTATACATCTGACCAATGTAATTTAATTTTACATCTATTTGATTTTACATCTGTCCAAATGGGATGATTTCAAAGGGAGCACGTGTATCTCAAGAAGTTACACGTGTTTGGCCTATCTCTCGGGTAATGGGAATGATGATGAATACCTAAAATGAATAAACTCAGGATACAACCGAGTTGCTGGGGCATAGTTACCTCCAGATACAACCGAGTTGCTGGGGTATAGTTAACTCAGGAAACAACCGGGTTGCTGGAGCATAGTTACCTCAGGAAACAACCAAGGTTGTTGGGTCAATTATTATCTGTCAGATGGAGAATAGCAAGCTTTCCGGGGGGTGAACGCAAGAGAGAACTACAGGTTGCTGGGTCATCTCGGGTGAAACTTAGGATACAACTAAAGTTGCTGGGGCGGCGTTACCTCAGGATATAACTAAAGTTGCTGGGCCAATCTCCGAATAGATGGACAGGGTGAACGCAAGATACAGTCCGAGTTGCTGGGGCAGCGTTACCTTATATATGTATGCCACAACTGTACACATTTGTACACACTTGTATATTACACATTGTTCACTATCACACACTTCCGAAAGTGCTGGAGCATGAGCGATTACACTTCATTGTAGTTATACTCATTCTGGCTGTCAGCTTATGCCTGTTGTTTTCATATTTTCAGGTTTAGGAGCATAGTCGTAAAGAGAGAATCCGGAATTGGTAGCACACTCTGATAGAACATGTACTTAGTTTAACTTTAGATGTTAATTTACCTAGAACTTGTAAGTTTTTAGTTCAAGATGTAATTAGTTACTTATATCTTACTAGAACTAATTGAACTTCCGCTTACGTTTCAATTTGTGTAGCCACTCCTGTAGAAATATGGGGTGAAGGTTACGCTCGAACTGGAAAACCTACGAATTAGGGAATTTCCAGTTCGGGACGTGACATGTTGGTATAAGAGCGGTTGTTCTTCTAAGAATTAAGTAACTATGTCTAGGACCTCCATAGGATCCCATATCAGAAACCTGTAGGGGACTGTCATAGATTAAATAAGGGATAAGGGGTTAATTATTGATAGGATGTGAGATGGCGAGGCCTGATTGATTGTTGATTGTGCACGCTAACAAGTAACTCTGAATGGACAAAAAAGAATACCTATTCATGATGTCAGGAGCTTCCACGGATTGGTGTCTTTTTATAGGAGATTCATCAAGGATTTTAGCACTCTCAATGCTCCCATCACTGAATGTTTGAAAGGTGGTGTGTTTGTTGGAATGGTGAGGCCCAAGCAAGTTTTGAGAAGAGTAAGAACAATATGACCGAGGCTCCAATCTTGTCTCTACCTGATTTTGAGAAAGTGTTCGTGGTGGATTGTGAAGCATCTAATGTGGAGGAGTTGTTTTGAGTCAAGAAGGCAGGCCCGTTGCTTACTTCAGCGAGAAGCTCAATGAGACAAGGAGGATATATTCTACTTATGACAAGGATTACTATGCCATAGTGAGAGAGCTCTTGCACATTGGAGTCATTATTTGCTGCCAAATTAGTTCATTCTCTCTTCAGACCATTAAGCATTGAAGTACTTAAGTAGTCAATACAAGCTGAACTTGTGGCATGCCAAGTGGGTCGAATTCCTTCCACCATTTACTTTTGCTCTCAAACACAAGGTAGGTAAAATGAATCAAGTTGCGGATGCATTGAGTAGAAGACATGTTCTTGCTGCTAGTTTACAAACATGAGTTTTGGGAGTTGAAGTAGTGGAAGAATTGTATAAAAATGATCTTGATTTTGTTGATGTTTGGGCAGCTTGCTTGGAGGGGCCCATGGATCAATATTTTTTGTCTGAGGGTTATCTTTATAGGGGTGTTCAACTTTCCGTGCCCCACAGTTCCTTAAGGGAAATCATAGGAAGAGAAGCCCACGTTGGAGGATTGGCTAGACATTTTGGAAGGGAAAAAGCTTTATCTCTTGTACAAGAACACTTCTTTTGGCCTAAGATGAACCGATATGTTATGAAGGTGGTAGCAAGGTGTATCGTTTGTCTAAGGCAAAAACACATGGGAAGAATATTGGTCTCTACACTCCTCTTCCAATTCTGAAAACTCCTTGGGAAGATGTAAGTATGGATTTTGTGCTTGGGTTACCTCGGACTCAACGGGGCAAGGATCCCATTATGGTGGTTGTTGATGGATTCTATAAAATGGCTCATTTCATTGCTTGCAACAATACTTTGGATGCAACGCATGTGGCTGATCTTTACTTTGGGGAAGTGGTAAAACTTCATGGAAGTCCAAGATCCATTACTTCGGATAGGGATGCTAAATTCTTAAGTCATTTTTGGAGGACTCTTTAAAGGAAATTGGGAACTAAACTACAATTTAGCACTTCTTGTCATCCCCAAACTAATGGACAAACGGAAGTTGTTAATCGTTTATTGGGAAATATCTTGCGAAGTTTGGTGAAGAAAAACATTTGGGAGTGGGATCTACTACTTGCTCATGCAGAGTTTGCTTACAACAAATCCAAAAGTCAAACAACCGGTACCAGTCCTTTTGCAATTGTGTATGGTCTAAACCCCATTGGTCCTTTGAATTTAACTCCTTTTCCTACAACACAATTTTCTAGTGCAAATGCAGAAAATCAAGCAACATTTATAAAGAAAATTCATTAACATGTGAGGAGCAAAATTTTGAAGCAAACTGAGAAGTATAAGCAACAAGCCAACAAGCATCGAAGACATGTAGCTTTCAAAGAAGGCGAACTTGTGTGGATACATTTAAGAAATGAAATATTTCCACAAAGGAAGTTCGCTAAGTTGCTGCCAAGGGTTGATGGACCATTTCGGGTTCTTGAGTAAATTGGAGAAAACGCCTACAAAATTGAGTTTCCAGGGGACTATGTAGTTTCAGCCACCTTCAACGTGTCAGATGTTTCTCCTTACATCGAAGATGACGATCCTCTAGAATCGAGGTCGAGTGGTCTCCAATAAAGGGAGAATGATACGGTTGTTGAATCCAATGATTCAAATTTAATTATAATGTGGAATTATTGTACAAGTTCATTGGTGCAAGGTGGCATCCATTTGACTGAGCATTAAGGTGCTAAGATTCTGAAAGGTTTAGTTGTTTGCTATTTTTAAAAGACTTTATTTTGAATTGCTTTAAGTGTGTGGTGCATGAATGCTTGGGTTTTGTTGCCAGAATGACTGTTTAATTTTTCTTGGCTTGTTTGTTTGTGCAAAAATGGTCTTTTGGGGTTCCCAAGCATGAAGGGTAGTTTCATGCCTTATAGTGATGAATTTCTAAGGAATAGAGTAGATGATCTGAATTAAAAAAAAATATCTAAGCCTATTTGGTTTTGTTCTTCGTTCTTCTTGGTGGATGCTAAGATAATTCAAAATATTCGAGTTTCGGTATCGTTAAGGTGGTGATTACTATATCCTTAATGTGGTGAGCTCTATCCTATCCTTAGGTGTATTTTGTAGAGGTGGTGATCTTCTGTATCTCAAGAAAACTCAAACTTTTAGTTCATTTTCCTATTCTGTTTTTGAGTCCTATTTCCCAATGTTAAAGATTCTGTATCAATCAACCTAAGCAAGACAAAGGGCGGTACCAACCATATCAAAAGAACAAAACGACAAATGTCAACGACGTGACAAGAATCCAACTAGGACACCACCAGTCAACACATTTGTAGCAGTTTCTGTTATGGAAGCAGACCTGGTAGTGCTTGACATGGCTAATTTCGAAGTAATATTTGGGATGGATTGGCTCTCTGCTTATCATGCCAGGGTGAATTGCTTCAAGAAGAGATTCCTCGAGAAAGAAAAGGATGCCTATCAGTAAGAATTTCTTTTCATTGCAGATGGGGATTAAAGACTATCCTTGGAAGATATTTGTACAATTTGAGATTTCGGCGCGGTTTTGAAAGATATTTCGAGGTTACCACCTTTAAGAGAGGTAGACCTCTGCATTGAGCTTATGCTTGGCACTACTCCAATTTCACTTGTGACTTATCGAATGGCTCCGATTGAGTTACGCGAGTTGAAAGAGCAGTTAGACAAGCTAAGTGCATTAGGCTTTATCAGACCAATTACTTCTCCTTGGGGTGCACCTATAATATTCATGAAATAGAAGGACGGATCACTTTGACTATGCATCAACTGTGAAAAACAAGTACCCACTACCATGGAACGATGTCCTATTTGACCAGCGCAATACTTCTCGAGAATTGACTTGCGATCAGGATACCACCAGTTGCGGATTTGAGAGGAGGATATTCAGAAACGGCCTTTCGTACTCGATACAGGCATTATGAATTTGTAGTAATACCATTCGGGTTGATGAATGCGCTGGCAGCTTTCATGGACTTGATGCATAGAGTTTTCAGGCCTTTTCTAGATCAGTTTGTAGTCATCTTCGTGGATGACATATTGATTTCTCCAAGGACCGAGGAAGAGCATGAGAAGCAACTGCGGATCGTATTACAGACGTTGTACGATCACTAGTTGTATGCTAAGTTTGAAAAATGCTAGCTTTGGAGAGAGAAGGTGGGATTCATTGGTCACATAGTATCCAGGAGTGGCATCTCAGTGGATCTGGCTAAGGTAGAGGCAGTTCTCGGTTGGGAGAGACCGAAGAACATAGCAGAAATTCGGATTATCCTTGGTCTTGCAGGCTACTATAGCAGGTTCATAGAGGGATTCTCCACCATTGCAGCACCGTTGACCCGCTTGACAAGGAAAGACATGAAGTTCAATTGGGACAAGAGATGTGAGACAGCGTTCAAGGAACTCAAGAAGAGGTTGACCTCGGCCCTAGTCTTAGTTGTACCTATCGAAGGACAAAGATGGAGGTTTACACAGATGCATCTTTGCAAGGCCTAGGTGTTGTGCTTATGCAAGATGGTCGCATAGTGGCATATGCTTTATGAGAAGTTAAGGTTCATCTTTGCCTTGAAGTTGTAGAAGCATTACTTGTACAGAGATGAGTTTGAATTGTATTAAGATCACAAGAGTCTGAAGTACATTTTCACTCAGAAGGATCTCAACATGCGCTAGAGGAGATGATTGAAGGTAGTTAATGACTACATTTCAACACTTCACTATCATCCTGGGAAAGCGAATGTTGTAGCTGACGCATTGAGCCATAGACCACGAGGAGTTCTAGCTCAGTTGATGCGACAGGAATGGAGTCTTCAGGAGACCTTAGTAGACTTGAGAGTTCAGACAGTGAACCAGCAGAGCCTAGGTTACCATTTCAGCATTGTAGCCAAACCTTTGTTAGAGCATCGTGTAGCAGCTTGCCAGAAGGACGACAATGACTTATTGCCATTAACAGCCGATGAAAGTAAGCCAGATTGGATGGTACACTCAGACGAACTGATTAGATATTAGGGTCACCTTTGTATTCCAAAGGATCAGGACATCAGGAGAGAGATATTAGAGGAAGCACAAAAGTCATGGTATTCCATTCATCAAGGAAGTACCAAGATGTTGGTTGAACTTGTATAATTTATAGTGCATGAATTATTGTAATTGATTGTGCATGTTGGTTGGAAAGGATTCCTGTGACGGTCTCCTAAGTATTTTTCGTGTGTATGGGCACACGGATAGCTTCCGAATGGTGTTATCACCGAAGATCCGACTGTTCATTGGATTTGTTGTTGTGGGTAAATGTCCTCTTTGAAGGCCTCCCTAGGTTAAAATCCCTAAATTTTAGTGGGTAAACGTCCTCTATGAAGGCCTCTGTGGGTGTTAATCCCTAAATACTTGTAAATAGTTACGTGAATTGAGCCCGGGTAGGTTGAAAGTCCTACGAAACCACGGGAATTAGATCCCTAATATTGATGGTTCCATGCGTTTAAACAGAACTGGAGCTGGCAGAATCAAAAGGAACCACCTAGGTTTGTCCATCGGTGCTTTTGCTATAAAAAGAAGACCTGTAAAGGTTTTAATTCGCGAGCCTGAAGCCATTCTTTTGGGTTTGGAGTTGGCCAGAGATCTGGGTACTGAGAATCTGATTATTGCATCTGATAACATGATAGCAGTTTCACATCCTAAACCAATTGAGATCCTCGGGATGCCCAATGATTCAAGACTGTAACTCTCACCCCATCACAATGGGAGTGGAAAGCAATATAAGAAACATAAGCAGAAGCAATAATATAGTTAATCTAAACAAAAGAATTCTGAACTTTATTAATAATCTGAAATAATTACAATGTTCCAACTATCTAAGACAAATTCTATCTTGATGGCCCAATCCCAATCTAGTTCTCTCAGAGAAGAATCTTCTAAACCTGAAAAATATAAGAACAACTTCGTATAAATCGGCCATCTCGGGATGGCATGCCTGTCAAAGAATATAATAAGCGAAGAATTCACCATCTTAAGGTGGCGAGCCCGGTGAGCAACATAATGAATTCGCCATCTGAGGGTGGTAAACCCGGTGGGAAACATAACATAGTGAATTCGCCATTTTAGGGTGTCAAGCCTGACGCCGAATTGCCCATCTCGGGGTGGGTTAGGATACTGAAAAATTTAATAAGTGGCGAATTGGCCATCTCAGGGTGTTAACCCCGATGAGGGAGTAATAAGCAACGAATTGGCCATCTCGGGGTGGCAAGCCCGATGATTGATAATAAGTGAAATATTTGCTATCTTAGGGTGGCTTAGGCCCATCCTGCACCATCTAAGGGTGGTCAGCTCAGTGATGAATTGTCCATCTCAGGGTGGGTTAGGGCGCTGAAGAATGCAATAAGTGACGAATTATCCACCTCGAGGTGGCAAGCCCGATAATAGACATAATATAACGAATTCGCCATCTTGGGGTGGCATAAACCTATCTGGCACCATCTAAGAGTGGTCAACCCAGTGACGAATTGCCCATCTCGGGGTGGGTTAGGCCACTACCTCATGTTTGAGGGGAGTCACCCCTATATCCGGTAAGGGGGTTAGCCTTGCCTTGGGATCTGGTAGGGGGTTAGCCCTACCTCTCGACCTTTGAAAGGGGTCCACCTTATATCCAGCCCAAGGGGTTTAGCCTTGCCTCGGGATTTGGTAAGGGGTTAGCCCTACCTCGTGACCTTTGAAAGGAGTCTACCTTATATCCACCCCAGGGGTTTAGCCCTTGCCTCGGGATCCAGTAGGTGGTTAACCTTACCTCGCGACCCTTGAAAGGGGTCTAGCTTATATCCGGCCTAGGGGTTTATCCTTGCCTCAAGATCCGGTAGGGGGTTAGTCCTACCTCGCGACTTTTGAAAGGGGTCTACCTTATATCCGGCCCAGGGGTTTAGCCTTGTTAGGTGGTTAGCCCTACCTCGAGACCTTTGAAATGGGTCTACCTAATATCCGGCTCAGGGGTTTCGCCTTTCCTCAGGATCCAGTAGAGGGATTAGCCCTACCTTGTGACCTTTGAAAGGGGTCTACCTTATATCCGACCTAGGAGTTTAGCCTTTCCTCGAGATCCAGTAGGGGTTACTATAATAACCTGAACTTTTATAGGGATTAATTTATAATTAATGAAAGTATAGGAATATAATGTAATTAAAATATATGGGTAATTTAAAATTTTAGTAAAGTTAGTATACATATTTGAATTAAACTGCTTGTGATTGGTGAGTTGCATAATAGGAAACTAAAGTGCGTCACACACAACCATAACTCTTTAAGTTATAATGTATGGCTATAATAAGAAAACGGATTTAATAGATTAAACTAAAACTAACCAAGCAAGACCTATTTCTAATAATTAATTAGTTGGACTTAAGTAAATCCCAATATGATTAAGCCCACTTAAACTTAAGCTCAATTAGTTTAATTAAATAACTAATTTTCGTGCTAACTAAATAATAATAAATTAAAATAAAGTTATAATACGTCAAGGACTTATATTAAGATTAAAACACCCATTAATATTCCTAAAATAATTAAAAGACTTAAAACTAAGGGTTAGGATTAATTAGACTAATCTAATGGCTAGGATTAAAAGTAAAAGAACCTAATCTAAATAGGATAAGATTAGATACGATCAATCATTGACTCACATTAGAACTAGAACACCTCTCATCTAAATGCTGTAGATTAACTGATCAAATCTAAGGGCTAGGATTAGAAACGTAATCCTAAACAAACTTAAACACTAGACTAACTAGGAGACAAGATTAAAATCTATATAACCACTGGTTCGGTCGTCCAGATCATAAAAATTAAATCCAAGTTGATTGCTGGAGCTAAGACGAGGAGGAAGAACAGTTCAGACTTGAACTGGGTTGAAGAAGAAGAAGATCCGACGAGCTAAAGCACTGTAAGTAATTTCGATTACTTTATATTTTTGATTTGGATTAGGTGATTTGTCATATTCTCTGAATATGACATAGCACTTTGAATTCAAGTCAAGCACATTCTATTTTTCATAAAAATATAAGATTTCTAAACAATTCCATCCCACACAAGGTAAGTTATGATTTTAATTGTTATTTTAATTGGGTTTGTTTCGGGTTTGAATTTAAATATGAGTTTCATTCGAAGAAAATTGCTAAATATGTGTTGAAATATAAAAATCTTGTGAAATTGTTGTTTGTGGGCAAAACCGGTAGCTTGCCGGCGTGTCGGCTAGCCTGCCGGTTCACCCAGTTTGGATCCAGCAGACCTACCGGTGTGCTGATAGCCTGCCAGATACCCTTTTGTGTATGATGACCTTTTGCCTAGCCTGTTGGATGGCTAGCCGGTGTGCCGGCCAGCCTACCGGTGGCTATTCCTGATAAATTTTGGAAAACCATGCCCCTGCCTAGGCTGCCAGATGGCCAACCAGTGTGTCGGTTAGCATACCTGTAACAATCCGGACCATATTTTTCCAATTACATGGATTTTCCAGTCCAAGTGTAACCTTCACCCCGTATTGCTACGAGAGTGGCTACCCAACTTTAATCATAAGTGAAAGTTCTGAGCAGTTCTAGTAAGATATAAGTAACTAAAATACATAGAATAAACATCTATAATGTCTAGGTGTAAAAATTCTAGTTCTAGACCAATTTCACGTACATCTAGCAGAGTGCGCTACCCAATCCTTGTCAGCTCCCTTAGTTTGCTTCTATCTTCTGAAATCTGAAAAGAAATGATATAAACAACATGAGTAAACCTAAATTAATATGTATTCACTCTTGTTCTTCTATTCTGGGCCGTGTGTGATAATGAACAGTAGTAGTATACAGATATGTGCAAGTGGTGTACAGTTGTTACAATCAATATATCGAAAGCATGCAAAGAGCTCTCCCATCCTCACTGGGGTATTCCTCAAAGTCAAACTAAACTATACTAAATTTATCTACGCTACATTAATTTTTCTATGGTTAATCCAAATTAGAATAAATTCTAATCCAGCTTGGGTTGTCCCGCAAGCTGGCCAGCACGCTGGTTGGTGTGCCGGCAGCCTAGGCAGGACCAAACAACATCTGATTAAGGTCTCTGGGCTGACCGGTAAGCTAACCGGCACACCAGTTGGCCATTCGGTAGCCTAGACAGGGGCCAAACTAACTAGGTGTAGGGTCTAAGGTTGGCCGGTACTGTAACAACCCGAACTTTAATTAGAGATTAATTAGGATTAGTAGCCTAATTAACCTACTAGTGATTTAGTTTCGAGGCCAACTGAACCCTGATCACAATATGACTGATCAACTTCAGAAAAATTGAGCAAGTCGGTAAATTAGCCCCGACTCGGAAATTTTGACTATTAGGAGATTTTTACGAGAATAAATAAATAAAAATAATAAATTAAATTAGCCGACAAGAATCATCAGTATCGACCTAGTGGAGCAAAGCCCTCTATTGGGATCATCATTCGACAACCGTTGGAAATGATATGAGAAAAATACCCAAAATGCCCTTGCTCTGTCCAAAACACTATAAATAGAACACTTAGAGATTTAATTCATAAATCTCTCAA
>JAUPMG010188139.1:0-10248 GCA_031762675.1 Pachysandra terminalis
CTCAAAGTGCACAGGCATATATTCACATCATTCAATCATATGGGCACAATCCCATAACCTAACTTACTAAGAATGTAGACATACAATCCTACTAACTAAGCATTCAATCATAAAATCCTACTAACTAGCTACACTATTCATCTAATTCTACCAACTTACCCAACCTAACAATAAAATTGATCTAGTACTATAAGCATTCATAAATAGAAAGAAAGCGAATATGAGAAGCGAATATGAGAAGTAAACATTTATTTAGATGTTCGAAAGAAGAAGATGAGTGAGGTAGGCTAGGATAAAAAGAATAAGAAGTAGAAAAAGAGAAGTGAGGTGAGTGAGAGACCAGAAAAGGGAGAGAAAGCTTGCTAGAGTAAGAAGATCTATGTTGTGGGCTTAAAGAGGAGGAAGAAGGAATCGGAGGAGAGAGAATATCCAGCCAGGGGGAGAGGTCGGCTCTCCCTCCAGATTTAAAAAACGAAAAAGACATCGTTTTTTAAGTCTCTATTTTCCTTTTTTTTTTGAATTTCTTTTTTCTTATTTCTTTTCCTTGGGGGATTTGCCATATGGCAGATCCCTTAAGGAGACATTCCTTTTCTCTTTTCCTCCATCCTTTTTTCTATGACTTATGATTTTTTTTTATTTTTATATTTTATGATTATTATTTTTTTGTGATTTTCCATGTGCCAAATTTCCAAAAAAAAAAAATCTCTTTCCTATTCTTTGGGATTTGCCACATGGCAAATCTTCCAACATTATCTTGCCCATTATTTTATTTAATTTTCCCTCAAAAATCTTATTTTATTATTTTCTACTCATCCAATTATAATTTTCTATCCTTTTTAATAATTAAAAATGTCAAAAAGAGCCCTTTCGACCCCAAAACCCGGAACTTCACAAATTCACAGCCTTTTAAAAGATTTTTCAATAAGGAATCCAAATTTGATGTCAGAAAAATATTTTGACCCGCATATTTAATTATTTGGTTCAAATGACCATATTAGGGGTTAAACCATCATTTTTCCCGATAAACACTGAAACTAAACAATATTATACTCATTGGGGAGAATTTTGGCTCAGGAATTCAGATTTAAAGTTTAAAATGAATTTAGGACTGAAGATGGATCAAGTGGGGCCTACTAGGGGTCATTTGGTCACTTTATATAAATTTTAGGATTTTTAGAGAAAATTGACAATATGATTGGGATGAGAATTCAAATATGATTGGGAGATAGAAAAATCCATGCTTATGCCATCAGAAGCTACAAGGATCAAAAGAACTACCCTTGTGCAAATTAGGGTGTCTACAGAGGGTATGTAGATACTCTTGGTTCTTGGATTCCTTGAGTTTGGGTCCCAAAAGGAAATAAGTTGAGGAATTGTACTTCATGGGTTGCAAATACCTAAGACCATGCATACACATGGGATGCCCGAATGGTTTAATCTTAGCTTCAGGCTAAAAAGTGAGATTCAAGTAAGGTATGCCACTAGGCTGGGAGGCTGTAAGTCCTATGGATTTGACATGGATGTACACTAATACGAGATGTCATACTCATTGCATTCATCTTCCATAATTCTATGCTTGATAGTTGATACTGTGTGATCACTCTTAGTGTTCTTATAACATTGCATTCATCCATACATTGTGTCACGCCCCAAAACCCGTGGCACAAATCCCTATGCGGGTGGCATGGATCTCTAGGTGAGACCTTCGGGTTCCAAATCAGAAATATTAGTAAAACTGCTTCTTTTCACTTCATCTCTCGTCACAACTCAACATGCAACATTAAAAGCCGCGTGAGCTTGGAATGCCTAGTAAGAAACATATTTGTCACCAATCCTCGTAGAACACTGTAAGTAAAACTCGTGTACAACAAGTAGGATAATAAGCTAACGAGAGAAATACGCCAATATTAAATACATGGATAAAATACATTATGTTATGCAGATGCTTCCATTCAAATGATCCACGTGATATGCTCAATCAATAGAAATACAAATGAGTTATGCAATGACATGACTAAGCTAATGTAGTGACCCTAACACAGAGTTAATTTATGTTAAATTAATTTGGGATTAATTAAATGAAATAATTAGTGAAACAAATGAGCAATAGGAGTTTTATAAGAATTACTTGGTAATGTTCCTGTAATTAATGGGTTCATAGGTTAATTAGAACTTTGGTTAATTAGTAATCAAATTCATGATTTGGGGTCTTAGTGTAATTAGTTTGTAAGAAGGGTAACTTTAGTAATTTAAGAACTTGAATGCAAAGATTGAACCGCATGAAGTAGCGTGAGATTGTGGGGTGCGTGGATTAGAAAGTGGGAGAGAAGGGAGGGAAAGTTGCTATAACTTCTCCCTCACCTTCCCATACATGGAGTTTGGTATTAAGAAGTCTTGTGGGTTAAGAAAGAGAAGAGAGTGAAAGGGGGAACTAGAAACCCTAGTTGTTTAGCAATAAAAAAAAAGAGGAAGAAGAGAAGAAGAGAAGAGGAAAAGAAGAAAAGAAAAGGAAGAGGGAAGTAGAGGAAGGTAGAAGAAGAACTGCAAATCAGAAACTAAGCTTTAATGTAAGTCTCATTTTCTATATAATTCTTATGGAATATTGTGGTCAATCTCGGATTTATCGTATGAAATTGTATCGTGGATGCCTTGTGTATGAAAGCATGTTTTATCCGATCATATTTGATATTTGATAATATTGGAATTATTCTCTTGATTTGTGGTTTGGATTTACACCATGCGTGAGTGATGTTGATTACTTGATTTATTCCTTTGATTTTGTTAATTGATAATCTAAAGTGTTTTCAAGTTGATTTAATATCGATTAGAAGTGTTTACATTAATTCTGGCACACTAGTGACGCTGCCGATAGGGAGTAAATTCACGCACAAAAAGACTGTCGGCAGGCACTGGCACACTGGTGGTGCTGCCGACAGGGTAAGAAATACACAGAGACAGGGTTTGTCGACAGGTACCAGCACACCGGTGACACTGCCGACAAGGACCCAATTTGCGTCATTTCTACTCCATCGGCAAGTACCGGCACACCAGTCACGCTGCCGATGGAGGTTGACTTGAGACATTTGCTTGGTTGGTTTGGGGATATGTGCCATATGATAGTGGTATGGACTTTTGGAATCAAAGGATGGTATGAAGGCTCAAGCCTACCTGCGGGGAATCAACTTTGAGTTCCACGACACACCTTACCCTACCAACTAGTTTATGGATGTTTTGAATTGAAGGATGATCTGAAGGCTTTAGCCTACCTGCGGGAAATCAACTTTGAGTTCCACGACACACCTTACTCTACCTACTAGTCTATTGACTTGACCATGACCTGGGGTTGTGAACTCCATGTGTTTGGTGATTAGATTGAAGACATTTATTTTTGTTTTGGTTTGAGTAGTACTTGTTCTGGAAAGGATACCCGTGATGGCATTCGACAGATTATTCGTGTGTATGGGCGCACGAATAGCTTCCGAAGGGTATTATCACTGGAAATCCTACTGATACATGGATTGGTTAGCTTGTCCAGTCAACCGGGCAGCGACGGATAGTTATGGATTGTTTAGCTTGTCCGATCAACTGGGCAGTGACAAATAGAGTTAATGATGTAGAATTGATTGGATTTGTTTGTACACTAGTTAGGAAACTTATGATGGCTTCCAGTGGATTATCCGCGTGTATGGGCCATGGATAGTTTCCAATGAGAATTATCATTTGAGTCCTAAGTTAATAATTGCATGCATACTAGGCCTATGTGGATTGTTAAGTGAGCCCGAGAAGAGAAAGTCGGGGGATTCTTTGCAAGGTTCCCTAAAGGTTGACTCTATACTTGTGGGTTGAAATCCCCACTTAAACTAGTAAGGATCACTTGCGGGGTTCCTTAAGGTGGACTATACCTATGGGTGACCCCATTTAAATAAGGGTAGGATTCAGCGAAGTCCTATACTGTTGGCTATATCTTAAGTAAGACGCTCATAAAATCAGCAAGTGGTTGCCTTTGTACCATGGGTTAGCACCTGGAACGAAGAGAGGGGCATCAGGTTGTTCCTGGGGACCTATGTCCCGAAATTGGTTCTTAATGGTGAAGCTACGATGAGGGTCACTTAACAAGGAACATTTTCCTAGTACATCTCATTACATATCGTACTTCATATGCATTCTTTTGTTTGAGCATAAATGTAGGACATTTGAATGACTCATCTCATATCATTCTTATATCATCCATTAATTAATATATGTCATATACTTCATTTTATCGTATTTCCTTATCGCTGACCTTTAGTTTTGAGTAATGATGTTCTATGAGGATGGATGACAGATATGGTCTTATTGGGCATTCCAAGCTCACGCGACCTTTTATGTTGTAGGTTGAGATAGGATGACGACGGACTTGGACTGGTGGCCGAATTCCTTTTTATTTCTGTTTTGAACAATACATTGACATTTTGCGAATAATTTGGATGCAATAGGATTATGCCTTTCATTAATTCTTTATTTGATTTTAGGTTGTGACTCTTTTGAAGTCAGTAGTATGTAATAGGATTATTTAGCTTCCGCACTCTGAGTTTTAATGAAAGTGATTTTTATTACTTTTATTATTTGAGTTTGATATGATGATTTGCGTTCCATTGTTGAAGGTCTCACCTCGTGATCCGTGCTGCCCACATAGGGATTCGTGCCACGGGATCCGGGGTGTGACAGCTAATGTTTCGTGTTAAGTGGCCCTCACCCTAATTCAATATCACGATTTACTTCGGGACATAGGTCACCAGGAGTAGTTGAATACCCCTCTCTTCGTTCGGGGTGCGCTAACCCATGGTACGACGGTCATCACTTGCTGATTTAATGGGGTTTATGACCCAAGGTCTAGCCAAACTTATAGGAACCTCACAAGGAAACCTATACTTATTTAAATGTGGATTTCAGCCCAAAGGTATAGTCAACCTCAAAGGAACCTCGCAAGGAATCCTTTTAGTTTCACGTCCCAGGCTCACTTAACATTCACATCAACCTAGCATGCATGTAACCATCACTTTAGGATTCTAACGATAACCCCGTTCAGAAACTATCCGCATACCCATACACGTGGATAATTTGCCTAAAACCATCATAAGTATCCAAACCATAAGTCCATAGAATCTCCAGTCAAGGTTACTAACTAATGGGGGTAAAACTAGTGCACAAATCACACTAAACCAATTCCAAATCTGGGATAACTTCACGAAGGGTCTATGGTACCAATTACCAAACAAATGGGGTCAAAACCCCAACTTACATATCTGGTCGGCAGGTTGGTAGGCAGGGCTGGGGTGTGCCGTGGAAACCCAAGTAGGTCCCCCACTGGTGGGTCCAAGTCCACTGACCTTCTTTTGATCTCAATAGACGAAATCTACACTTGTTTAGTTCAAGATAACCTTCACATCAACCTGTGTTTTCAAAAACATGTCCCTGTCGGCAGCCTGGTTGGTGCATCGGTGCCTGCAGACGAGACAAAGTACCTGTGTTTTTCTGAAAAAAAAGGTCCCCGTCGACAGCCAGGTCGGTGTACCGGTGCTTGCCGACGGGACACGGGGCAGAATCCCATAACTGCTCCAAATACTCATGAAATTGAAGATTTACTCACACTCAATCCGAAATCACATAGGAACAAGTATAGACAGTTTAAATCATGAACAAATCAATCGGAACGCATGGATTCATCAATTAACACAAATCAAAAGAATAAATCATGCTTTTTAAGATCACACCCATAAGATATAAATCCAATCCACAAATCGGAAAACAACCACAATACTCCATGCTGATCGTACAGAAAATGAGACTTACATATGCTGTTCAAATATCCGATTACCACGTTTTCCTCTTTCCTTCTCTTCTTCTCTTCTTCCTCTTTTTCTTTGCACAATGACGGCTAGGGTTTCTTCAATACCCTATTCTTCTTCTTCTTATTCTCTCACAAATGAACTCTCCTCATGTATTAACTAATGAGATGGAAGGTGAGGAAGAGGAAATAGGTAACTTCCCTTCCTTCTCTCATCCTTCCAACCACGATACCCACGCACACCCATGTTTGATTTTTGCATTCACCTCTTAGTAAATTACAAGTAATTCCCCATAAAATATTCTAATTACAACTTAAACCCAACACATTTATATTTAATTTAGAATCAACCCAATGCTCGAATTAGCCTATGAGTCAACACCATTAATTTATGGAAAAATACCAAATAATTTCTATAAAACCTTTTTGATCATCTTTATCATTTTGAAATATAAAATATTGGATTCAGGTTATTACAACTTACCTCCTTTCTCTTCCAATTTGAATCTAGTGTAAATTGCTAATTTAACCCTAGATTAGTCCTGGGTCCACACGACTAGATTTGAACTAAGCCCACTAACCTAGTTCAAATCCCAACTTACTTAAACTTAATTTCATCACACTACTCTGATTTGTTTTAATTACAGCTTGACCACAATTCTGTAATATAGCTTTCAAAACATGTTATTAACACTATTAGTCCATTATTTAATAAGGATCCAGGTTTCATGTATAATTATTTAATTAATTAAATAATCACAAATAAATTTATTATATGGATTTCTAGGTTCGGGTCATTACAATCTTCCCCCCTTTAGGAAATTTTGTCCTCGAAATTAAGGTTGTTTTAATTCTAAATTCGAACCAATAATGGAGTTTTATTTCGCTCTTCCTATTCCTTATCTTGTAAAGGTTGAATGTAGTAAATATTTTTATTCCATAACGTTGTATCCCACAATTTATTAATGAAGCAAAGTCATCCCACCATCATACAAATTTAAAATGTTAAATCTGCAAACTTCTTACCCTCAAGACCAAGTAATCCACATACTAAACCCTGCATGTACCTCCTGACCGGTACCTAAGTTTACTTTATATTATAGCCACATCAGTTTCTCAAATTGATATCATTACTCAAAAAGTATAACCATATTTAATCCCATTGTAATTTAAATTCACAAACCAAACACCATCATTGATCTATATAGAATGTATACATTTCAGGTAGGCATAATCATGTTAAACAAATTTCTTGTACAAGGTAAAAGGATTCACGAATTAACACACCTTGAGATAATCATCATATCACACATAATCCCATTCTAATGATCATACTAGCAATCTAACAATATACTAGATCATCAAATACTCATGCTCTCATTCAAGGATTTCAATCCTCACTCAACAATATAGTAAATCATAACAATATCATAACACATGAATCATCAAGTATGTCTCCTAACTAACACATACCCGATATATCTTAACGGAAGAATGCAAGGTATCTACTCATGAACACTATCAAGATAACATTCCATATGGTTATGAACTTCCCAACAAATAAAATCAAGAATGAAAACCAACCAAATAATTATCATTAAAAATCTAATATGTAAACAATCTTTATTTAATCTAAACCTGTAATAATCCAAACCTCCAATCTATATAGTCCATCGTCATTTGAAACCCAAAACTTAACCTTAATTAAAGTTACACCTAAAATCCCAATCGATTTATTCAAAGTTTGGAAATTCTGTAACACATGTAACTACTCATTCAACACGTATAACACATGAGATTAACAACACCTATTTCTATTCAATCACCTTGTATTCATTCTGAAATCTATTACTGTAGTTACAGCTCAATTGGAATAAGATATAATAAAAATCCATATTTTTAAGCATTCAAAACACACTTGTTTACCAGAAAACAAAAGTCCAGATTTAGGTATTCATAACTCAATTCATTAAAACAAAATACAATCGAAAATTATGTTTTATAATCCAATCGATCTTAATAGAATAGAAGTTAATATTTACTTGGTAAATCAATTGGTTAACATGGGATATCATTCCGCACCCTGAAATTCCCAGTGATACCTCCTTCAGAAACTATCCATGCGTTCATACACACAGATAATCTGTAAGGAGACATAACTAGTATTCCATCTGAGCATTTCCACCACAATCATTCATAATCATAGTAGCACCTGATATCGCACCAACAAGTTCATCACAATTACTTAAATCATTAACTTCTATGCATACATGCTTTCCACACTCCAAGAATACAAACATGACTCAGGCCATGTGAAATTAAGGGTTATAATGTCATTGAAAAATTCGTATGATCTCAAGCCACATATGATATTATATGCAGGTTGTATAATGTAAAAAGTCTCACAGTGTAATTGTCAACCATCTGGTTGACCTAGTCTATACAGATCACACAAACAGAGAAGTAGTTTGAATCAATCGAGGCCCTCCAGTTAATGTCTGGTCGACCGTCCAACCCACCCGGTTGACCAAAGGGGCATTTCTTTCGATCTAAAACTACGGAAAATATCAAATTCTCGACCGTCGGTTGACCTGACAACTCCGGTCGACCGGTCAATGGGAAACAACACTTTCCAGATCCGAGGTTTGAAGATTGTTTTAGTCATAACTATCACAATAGACATCAAAATCGCTTCAAACTTGAAGCGTTGGAATCCTACAATCAAAGGTATGATGTAAACGATAAATGTATCGTTTTATTATTATATCTAGACATGCTTTCATTTATTCCCATTCAATGATTCAGATTTTCATGAAAATAGATTATCAGTCACCATATCCTTCGTATATATATATATATATATATATATATAATTTTCATAAAAATAGATTATCAATCACCATATCCTTCATATATATATATTATAGATCTTACTCTAACACATCACAAATTTAATTATAACAACCCCACGAGTGTTGACAATAATATCCACTTACTTCACACATCATGCTTAAAGGACATAAACGAGAATCTATTCCAACATGTCACAATATAATCATATGAATCTCATACAATTATTCATACAACCCTAAGTGAATCTTGAAAGCAATGTTGACCTACTCAATGAACAATCAAACATGGCATATGTACTAACCCAACCAAAATATAGGACTAATCTGTAATTAATAAAAGTATAATTGTTAGGGTGTAATTAAAATAGGGGTTAATTTAAAATTTTAGTAAGTTAACTACAGATTTGACTTTGACTGTTTGTGATTGGTAGGTTGCACTATAGGAAACTAAAGTGCTTCACACACAATCATAACTCTTTAAGTTATAATGTGTGGTTAGGATCTTGTAGGAACTTTTAATGTTAATCTAAGGGCTGGTGTTTAATTTAGATTAATTATAACTCAAGTAGGACTACAATTAAATAAGATAATTTAATATTAGTTCTTGATCAATTAGAAATCAGATTAGAAAACAGGTAACCTATTATAACTAGGATTAAATAATAGATATAGCTTAATTAGGAGTCCACGTTAAATTGATTAATAAAGACTAGTTCAAGTAAGATTAGGACACTAATAAGGATAATAAAGACTCTAATTAGGATAGGACTTAGTAATTAAAAGAAGACAAATACTAATTTAACTACAAGTAGGAACTTAGATCTAAAGGCTGTAATTTAACTAAACTATATTAAACGACTAGGATTAATTAGAGAATTAAGAACTAATTCTAATCCTATAAGGAACTGGATTAGATGATAATTAATCTATCATAATTAGAACACTTGAATCAAGGGTCAGGATTGTGTGGGAACATATTAATCTAATCTAAGGGTAGATATGCAATCCTAAGCTAAATAGGATTAAGATTAGATAAGTAATCCAATTAAGATTAGAACACCTAAAATCAATGGTTAGGAATTCGTAGGAACACTTAGATTAATATAATGGATAGGATTAAAAGGAAGAGACTTTAAATCTAATTAGGATTAAGGTTAGACAAAACCAATGATGAATTCATCTAGAGCTAGGACACTTTAATCTAAAGGCTATAATTAAACTAATCTAAATCGAAGGGCTATAAACTAAAACAAAATCCAACTTAGGCAACAAATCCTAGAGTAAATAGGAAACTATAGGAAATCTATAAGAACACTAAGGGGTAGACGTGTGAATCATATTTTCAAGAGAGTGAGAGAGTGTGAAAGACTGTTGGAGCTTTAGGAGCTTGGAGAAGAAGAAGTTCAGAACTTGAACTAAGGTGAAAAAGAAGAAGATCCAACAAGCGAGCCAAGGTATGTAATTCAATTATGCTTTATTTTTTATTTGAATCTAGGTGAGATGCCATATTCATTGAATATGACATAGCAAGTTAATTCAAATTGAAGAACAAGTTTTTTTTCACTAAAA